>NDGM011190463.1:0-19852 GCA_002564305.1 Octomys mimax
TTTTTTTTTGATGACTGCCATTCTTTTTGAGGTACAATGGAATCTTAGTGTTGTTTTAATTTGCATTTCTCTAGTGGCCAGCAAGGTTGAACATTTCTTCCTGTGTCTATTGGCCACTTGTACTTCTCGTTCTGTGAAGTGTCTTCATTTTTCCTGCCCACTTTTTAATCAGTTGCTTATGGGGGTTGGGACTCTAGCTTTTTTGAGTTCTTTATCTATTCTAGTTAGCTGTCTTTTTACTCTGTTGGTTGTTTCATTTGTTGTGCAGAAGGCTTTAATTTTATATGATCCCCCCTCACTGATTCTTGGTTCTGTTTCCTGTGCAGCCAGGGTTCTGTTCAGAAAGTCCTTGCCTATGTCTATAACCTCAAAAGTTTTAATTTTGTCAAATGATCATGAAGTTACCACCCTGTGGTATTTATAAGTGACACGCCTTCCCTGAACTCGTGTCCCATTCACAAAATAAGCACAGCAACAGATCTTCTTAAAAAGTTATTTAAAGATGAGAAATAGTGTAACACAGAAAGAGCACAACCATTTATGGTTAGCAAATCCCCTCTCCAGACATTTCTAAGAAATGAAACAAAGAAAATAAAAACAAAGCTTTTATACCTGATCTCTCTCTTGAACAAAATTGTGTCTGCATCTCATCTTAAACTAATCTGAATGTCTAAAAATGCAGATTTACCAAACAGAAATTGGTTGCATCCACTTTTTATTCTTTAAGAAAAAAAAAAAAAAAACACTCCCACTACACTGAAAGAATCCAATTTGCAGTTTCTTGATTTGTTTGCTGTTTCCCAAGGGAAAGAGACAGCTTATAATTAAGTACATCTCTAGATTTTGGATACCAGCAGGTCTCTTACAGAATTGAACATTACTAACGATGTCAAATGTAAAGCGTTTGCAAATGACAAATGCATCAGAAACACAGGAACAAAAACAATTGATTAAGCAGTATATCAGCTGGGGAACCAAGGCCTCAAATGAGACACCTCTAACTTGCAAAATCAGCCTCAGCACTGATTTGTGTAGAGTAAGGATTAAGGTGGAGAACCAAGTTGAATGGATGAGATGTTAAATATAGGAAAGTACTGTAGATAACATGATCTAAACCCCTGTTTGGACAGAGAGGGAAACCAAGGCATGAAGAGCCCTACAGCTTACCTAATGTCAAAGTCAGTGCTATAATCCAGATTTTCCAATCCCATGACCACTGGGGAAGTCTCTTTTCATCATTATATTAGGTATTTTTTTAAATTTAGAAATTTATTGTTTAATCCACAAGTTTTATATAACTTTAGGTTTAAAACAACAATAAAGCCAAGACACTATTTCAATGTCTGGGTCCTTCCAGCTTCCAAATACAAGAGCTCTGAACATAATATATCCCAATTGGAAGAATAAGACAAGAATGTGTCTGGAGGCATAACATTTCAAAAAACAAAGATGTCGTATAACTGAAGGATTGATACTAGGATGAGTTAAGATTTGGTTATCTCCCAAGCCAACAAATAAATCACAACCTCACCACACACATACCTCCAAGTGCTAGCTTCAGCAACTGCTTGAACACTTTTTTCTTTATGGGAGCATGGATTCAGGAAAGAAATTTAAAATCAATGCAGTAAAATAGGTTGTACCAGTGATGGAGCCTGCTGAAAGAGGCCATCAGAAGAATCGTATTTATGTAACTAAGAGCAAACACTGTACTAGGGGTGGAAAAATTCTCTAATTCTCACAGCATGCTTTATCTTCCCCATTCCAAATAAACTAGATTTCTAAGAGATTAAATTTTAAAAAAGCCATAGAACAAGCTATGGGCAACTTTAGTCAGGAACCCACATCTGACTAATGTACAACTCCATAGTCTGAGGCCATGGCGATCATAACCACAGGCGGGGCCCTGCTAAAGCAGCTTGGCTTGTTTCCTCCTGTCTGGCTGCTTTATGCAAATCCAGGCAACTGAGGACCAAGGGCCACCTGTGGGCTGAGCGACTCTGCCATCCAGAGGGTCCGTTCTGTCCTGTGCAATGCATGTGTAGTCACAAGCCACCAAGGTTATGCAAGGTGTCCTATTCTCCCACAGCTTTTCACTTAGTAATGAGATCTACACTGGTCTAGGCAGCGACTTTGAGCAAATTTTAAAAACCACCATGTTGGAAGGACTAGTTAGGAAAAGCATCCCTTCCTCTGAGTCTGTGATCTCAGCCCCAGGCAGTACAGGGCTGGGGGGGTCGTCCCGGCTGGGCCCTAATTTGTATGCACAAATCTCACAGTTGTCTGCCAGGCTGGTAGCGCTCAACTGAATGAAGAAGAAGGAAAGAACTGAGCGTCCCAGCAGCCATGCAGAGGCAGCCTTCCAATGGACAGCGGCTCAGATTTTCTCCGCAGCCTGGAGTAAACCACACCAGGCAGCGTCTCTTCTCTTTTAATATCTCATATTGAATTATTCAAAAGCACTTTGATTGGGAAGCTGGTCTTCCCCACTCCTATTAATCAAATGACCAAAGCGTAAATTGGCTTTCAAAAGGTAGTTAGAAATGAATTTTATCCTTTAAAAAGGAAGAAAAAAAAAAAGATGAAGTGCTAACCACAAATCTTGACAATGGAATACCCAGGAAAGACAGTAATAATAGTTAAACCTTTATATTGATAATATGCCCATCTTTGAGTGGTTCAAAGTCTCTTTTTGTATTTTTAAAAGTACTCGCGCCTTTCAACCTGCCTGTGAGACACAGTGGGCAGGTATTATGATTCCCATTCTATTATTACAAGAACCAGCCAGCACAGAAAAATGAAATGCCTACAGAGGCTCACATGCCATGCTGGCCTCAAAGATGAGTTAGAATCTCAGCCTCCTGTTGTCCATTCCCAGCAAGAGTGTGTCGCTAGAAAATGACACAAAGAGGCGAGCAGAAGTCAGCGCCGAAGAATCACATCACTCTTGAGTCTGATGGGAATGAGCACATTCAGCATCGAAAATAAAAGATGTTCTGTCTATGAGAAGGAATAAACATCCCAGAGCTCACATCATGGAGGCCCATTGGAGCCAGCCGTCGCTGCTGCCTTTGCTACACTGGAGTGGCTGCTGGCAGACAGATCCGGAAGAGGCAGGGCTCAGTGCCTTTGGGGTATGTACATATCTGTTGGGCATTTTCTCATCAGTAGCAACAGCTGTTTAATTAGGAGTGTACTGTTTATGGGGTGCTCTGCTAAGTTTTGGGTAACTTACCTCTCAAAATCTTATCATAACTTTGTAAGGAAAATTTCACTTTCACCACTGAAGAGAGACCTCAGAGAACTACTCAACATCCATCCGCCTGCTTGAAGAGCAGTGCTATAACTTCTAATCCAGAGTTGCTGCTGAACCCCAAAGTCTGGGGTCTTAACCACTCTCCTATATTCGCTTTGAACAATGTGTGTCCCTAAAAATCTAACCACTAATCCTTTCCATGCCCTGGGGAGCACTAACTGTATTAGCTGCTATTGCTGGACCTTTTTAATACCTGACACCAACAATTTAAAGGAGGAGAGTTTAATTTAGCTCATTTTTAAAGGGACTTTGCCCCATGGTGAGCTGGCTTCGAGGACAGAACATCATGATGAAGCATGTGGCACAGCAAAGCCGCTTAGTTCATGGTGGCCAGGAAGTGAGGTAGGAGGAAAAAATACCAGAGCAAAAGGGGTGAAGGCCCACACTTAAACTCAATGCCACGCCTCCGAGACACTGTCAGACACACCCAGAAAGGTTCTTCCAGACTCCCAGCTGGATCTCAAAGCCAATTGAGCTGACACTCCGTTCTAACTACCATATCCTCACCCTTGTCAACACCCCACCAACATATCTCCTTACCATATTTAATCATAAAAATCAATAGAAAGCTTATAATTTTGTCTAACATAATAAACTAACCCTCATGGAAGCAGAAATGTAACAATCCCTTCCTTAAGATCAAAAACAGTGCCAGAATTTTTCAAAAGTCTAAGTCAAAGCTGCATCTGAAATTAAAGGCAAACTTAGCAGTGAACTTGGGTAAAACTCAAAAATAAGCTACCAAATCCTGAGGAACAATGGCACATAGTAAATATTTCCATTTAAAGAAAGGGGAAGAAAGAGAATAGAAAAGAATCAGACAAAGATTTGCAAGGACAAGTTCCAACAGGACTAACACTAAATCCTGTAGCTCATGTCCAGCATCCAGCCTACAGGGTGGTAAACTGTGAGCTCCAAAGGGCTGAGGCAGCCCCACTCCTGTGGTCTTTCCTGTTGCAATCCTCACACCTCCTCTCTTGGATTGGCTTTCACTTATGGCCTACAATGTTCACATTCTTGTCATTTCCACTGCGCCTTTGGTTTCATTCCCATAGCTTCATTCACTACCTTCCCAGGGGCTCCTTATTTATCTTCCTGGATCTTGAAATACTGGTGGAAGCCTTTGTGACAGCACAGTTCTGGCATTTTGCATGTCTGAAAAACTGACACCATGTGGATGATTCCAAGGTCTGCCACTAGCTTGAGCAATAGGCTGTCCCTCAGACCACAGCTGAAGAAGTCTCTGACTGCCAGGACAGCTTAACTAGAGAGAACACTTCTTAGGTGGCCCTAAATAAGCAGAGTACCCTGGAGCAAACTTCTCAAAGCAAAGTCTTTAAAGAACTTTAGACTCTTACACATTTGAGTTTGTGATGAGTGGGATCTGGCCATTTCCTAAGATTCCCTCAAGGCAACTTTTCTATTGAGCTTTTTTTTTAGTGCTAATCTTTTAAGCAAATAGACCCTCATGATTCCAACTTTACATATGCTTCCTTTCTGATTAAGTTGATTTTTCCCTACATTTTTATCTCTGTTTTTTTTTTTTTTCTCCTGATTCTCATGGTAGATCTAGATAAAGGCAGCCAAAAGTACTCCTGCCACAGCCTGCACACTGGGCCTTAAAATTTGCTTTGTCACTTCAGCCTCACACACAGTACACGTACAAGACATAGACAAATTCTTTGTGGGAATGGAATACACATGTCTTCCAGTCCAGTTTTTAGGAGTCCTTGTTCTCAGTTAAAACTGTCTGAGCCTAGGTTTCACAGTCTGCATCCCTATCAGCAGTCTTGTATCCTAATCAGAAACTCAAATCAAGCTCTATTTAGAACATTCCAGAGTTTCTCTAGCCCATATTGCTAAACCTCTCCAAGCACCTCTCCCAAATGAGTTGCAAAGATTTCTGAACATGGTCAGGTACAATCACAGCAACCACCCTCTTTCCTTGGCACCAGTTTTGTCTATTATCTTGCCCAATGCCAAATATGATAAAGAGTGATTTAGTTTGGCTTATGTTTTAAGAGGATCCAGGGCATGCCTGACTGGCTTTAAAGCAGAAATATCATGGTGGAGGAGCATGCTAGAGCTCATGGCAGCTGTGAAGAAAAGGAAAACGGTGCCAGAGAGAAAGGCATGGAGACCCGAGATCAGAGCTCCATGACTCGCCCAGACACACTCAGCAGTGTCCGCCACAAATCCCCCAGGTCGACCTCCCAGCCACTCCAGTGGACACTCCACCCTAATCTCCACACTAACAAATATGACTGTCTATGAGTGAATCCTAACATTTAAAAGGAAACAACCTAGACAGCATGAGTGTAACTGAGGTAATAAGGATAGTTATTGTTTTGTAAGTAATTGTCTTAAATGTGTGTGAACATCTACTATTTGGTGCTGGGGTAAACTCTATTTATTGTGGATCACAATAGAAAAGCCCAGCATCCGCTAACTTGGGGACCAGTCAAGTCACCAGCATCCTCCAGTTTGTCTTCTCCCGACTCATGGTCCTTTCAAAAATCACTTTGCATCTTGGAATAACACCTGAGCATAAGCAATCCTGGGACAGCAGCAAGGCTGGCTGCCGTCCTCCTGCATCTCCCTGCATTGTCACCTGGGCTACGGTAAGGAAAGACTGGGTGGTTTCAAAAATACATGTTTATTTCTTACAGCTCAGCAGTTAAAATTCCAAGGTCAGTGAGCCAGCATAGTTGGGTTCTGGTGAGAATTCTCTTTCCTTCTGGCTTGCATGGGGCCACCTTTCTGCTGAGTTGTATTGGTGCAGAGAGTGATCTCTCCTGAATACATCCTTTCACTTGGTGCTAAGAATCTTGTACAGGACCTTGCACATGCCAGACAGGGACTCTAGCATGGAGCAGCACCCTTAGCCTCATGATTTTTTTTTTTCTTAAAAGGCTGTATACGTACCCTGTGAGATCAGGGCCTCACTCTCTGACCTAATTTAATCGCTATTACTTTCCTGACAGCACTATTCTAAATGTAGCCACATTGCAGGGATAGGCTTCCACATAGGAATTTGGCCCATGGCACCTTCGTACACCCTGACATCTCATGACCCTTTTGTCCTTTATCCATCATAAGCCAAAAGTCCCAGGAATTCTGCCTGCTGAGAGAAGGTGTTGATCTTGCTGGAGAAAGTGGCTACAGAAATCAGAACCATCTCATTTGCAAAAATGGGGTCCTGTCATCATTGCTGTGTGCTAAAGGAAACCATCTCATTCTGCTGTGGATTTCCTGCTGAATTCCCATTCAGGAAGCCAACATTTTGTTTTCCCCAGGACTCAGATGGAAAATTAAAATAAAAACCTCACACGTGTACATAACATAGAGCTTGAGTGGGTGGGTTTATAGGGGTCTTTTGGTTTTTAAAACATGTATTTCATGATTGCTTGAAGTTTTAACCAGTGTCATATCTGACTTTGTGATTTTTTGGGAAAAAATGACATTTTGTAAAAAGAGCATAAAAATCATTTTATACAAACACATGTAGTAACAGCACAAACGATTCACTGAGTAAATACAGGAGGTGGTGAAAGCTCTTGGCTCACATTCCACAGAGCCTATCAAGTGTTGGAATTTGGAGAAAGGCACGCTGCTAAGGGGCTCCTTCTCTGTACTACTCCATGGTTTCAGGGAGGAAAGTGAGAAGACAGTTTTTCCACACAAGAAGTTAAGCCAAGGATCAAGTAAGCTATGTTTTGAGATAATGATAAAGCACACATGAACTTTTGACTGAAGTTGGACATGTTCTGCCCTGGAAACGTCTAGAACCTTTCAGATCCTGGGAAGTCCCTCGGTGATCTGATTAGGTTAGGGGCTGGGTTTCCACATCTGACTCCTTCTAACCACCTCACACAAAATGGCTGAAATCTGTGGCCACTGTCAACTGTGTTCTAAGTGCAAATAAAGAGTCCTTTCAGTGAAGAAGGCCATTCACAGATGCCAGGATGGAAACCACAGGCCTGGAATGATGAAAAGGCTTTATTAGAGCCCCAGAGTAGGGAGTGGAAGGCCACTGGGCCTCAGCTTTATTAAACCGTAGCTCTTCCCTGCTGCCACCTCCTTACTGCCAGGGCTATTGTGAGTCTGAATGAGGAGCATCCAGGCTGAGGGGAGAGCTTTAAAAAGGAAAGATGAGAACACATCAGAGAAAGAGAGCCTTCCCTACCAACATACACAAGCGCCTATAACCAACGTCATATAAAGTGCACCCACTGTGAGGAGACAGAGGAAGTGAGCACTGGTGTTGTTGGGGGCTGGGTGGTTCACAGTTGCAGCTGACACTTGAGGCCTTCTCCCCTGTGGTTCTGAGAAATAACAAGGCTCCAGCTTTGAGTGACCTCATTCCCTGAGGGGTTTCAGCAGGCCCCTGCCAAGAGCTCAATGCAGCCTCCAGTTCCAGGATGGTTCCTCAGAAAAGCTGTTGACCAGTACTTTTAAATTCTCACCAAGGAATAATTTAGGGGCTTGTGCCCTCCAGAAATGGCTATAGTAGTTCTGGAAAAGCATGGAAGGCTCTCACTAACTGTCCTATGCTGTGTCTCCCACGGAGTGCCTTCTGCTCCTTTCTTTGGTCTGTTAACCTAGAAGTCTGAGCAAATGGACAATCCATTGGCCTCACTCTCCTGGTGCTTCTCCTGGGCAGGGCCTTCAGTGGACCACTGCTCTCTGGCCAGCTCCAGCTGTAGGGAGCTTTTCTATTGGTAACGTGGTCTGTGATAGCACAACAGAGCTCAGGGGACCAGGCTGAGACTACATGCTCCTGTTCTCCAGGCTGTGGGGACTGGATAACCCAAACAATGGGAAGCCTCATGCTTTTCCACTAGTATTCATTTCTGGCAGCTGTTAAAACAAATGACCCTAAACTGGGTGCCTTGAACAGAAATTTATTTTCTTACAACTCTGGAGGCCATAAGGCTGAGATCAAGGAGTCCTGAGTGCTACAATCATTCCGGAGGCTCTAGAAGGATCTTTCCTGGCCTCTTCCAGCTTCCGGTGGCGCCAAACTTTCTTTGACTTTTGTTACACCGGTTCAATCTTTGCTCTATCTTCTTCTCTTCAAATCATCCTGTGTACCTTTGTAGTTTGTCTCCATCTCAATATTCTTTGCTTTTCTTTTTTAAAGATTCTGTCATTAGAGGTATGACCCACCAGAAAATCCAGAACGATACCCTTTTTGCTCAAGATTCTAGTCTTCATTGTATTTTCAGAGTTCTTTTCCCCAGCCAAGATTCATCTGCTTAGCCCCCAGTGACCATATCCCCTCAGGATTGCAGTACACCTGGGTGCAAATGCTGACTGAGCCTTTCAGAGGACCTTGCAGCCAATGGAATTCAAGCTGCGACGTTCTCATCTTGACGTGGAGATGAAACAAGACATATACGGAGTGCCTACGAAGATCTTCTAGTGTCCTTCCCTCCCTCTGCCACTGTCAGGCCATCCCACCCTTTCCTTCCTGCCCCTTCTCTTCCCTGCTCCTCCCCCATTTCCTCCTCTCTTCTGTTCCCAGACCCACGCTCGGCAGGCTCCCATAGATTCCAGCTGTGCCGCGCATCTATAATTATCCCCTGACATCAATATTCTAATTTGCTTTATCCTTCCTTGGTTTTTCTGGCTTTCTGTCTTGTTTACCAACTTCCTTCCATTTTAAGGGCAAGATAAATGAGAGTACAGATGGGGGATTTTTTTCCTCTGCGTCTTCTCCAGCTCTATGCTCTTTGCCTCAGAAGTGAAAGTCCTAGACTCTTCAGGAAAGTGCAGCCTGGCCCAATCTTTGCACATGCGCATGTTGGTTATGGAGGTACTTGGCACCCATGGTCCAGGCCCCCAATCTGCCTGGGCCATTATGAAAAATAGTGCTGAAACAGCACTAACATGACTTGGGAGCAGTTTTTGCCAAGGGAAGTTGGTATTACACACTGTTATACATTAGGCCCAACATTCTTATTTGTGTTTTTTCTTACTGATTGGCTGGCATTTTTTATGTCTTGGGCCACTTAAACTTTAATTCATTTGAAGCCTAATAAAGTCTGATAGCCACACTCTGCCCTTTTCTCTCTAGCTCTTCTCTCGTTTTTCACAAGACTAGTTTCTCCACTGGAGTTGCAATGCTGCACACTGACTGCGTGTACTTTGGAGGCAAGGAGACATCCCTGAGCTTCAGAATTCTCCTAAGAAAAACAGGACTAAACCTGCTTCCCAGAGCTGCTATAAGGACTTAATAAGATTATGGGTGTAAAAATCTTCATCATTATGGCTTTTTAAAATGACTTTATTATACAACTATTAAAAATCTAGGTATTTTCTCTCCCCTCTGCCTGAAATTTATCCCCTTGGCTGCATTCATTCATTTCTTCACTAAATGGGAAGTTATTATTGATAGCCTCTCCAGTCTGGTTTGGATCAGAATGTCCCCCTAAAGATCACTCACTGAAGGCTTGGTCCGAAAGGTACCCTGTGGAGAAGCAGGGCTTTTGGGAGACACTTGCATCACGTCAGGGTGTGCGCACGCACTGCAACTCTACACTGCAGCCAACAGAGAATACATAAACTTACATCAAGAAAGAATTAGCAACATAAAGTTTAGAAAGGCAAACAAAGCATTTTATTTGCAGGAAAAGAGAGAACAGAAAGCTACTCTGCGAGGGTACAATTCTGGGACCGGAAACACCTAAGGGCGTTTGTCTTCAGCCTTTTTATTAGTGTGACAGAAAGACCTACCCCTCCTGCCCTCAACCCCAAACCTGGGAGCTTGTCACAACCTGGTTGACTATTTTAGGCCCTAGGACCCATAACTTGGCCACAGGCCACCACTACTGCCTATGTGCAAATTCCTGGGTGAGCTTCCCTTTGCTTTCTTTGTCCTGTCAGAATCTTATCTTTAGAATTGATGGGTTTGTAAAAAGGTCTTCCCCTACAAGGTCAAGTTAACAGCTAAGTAAAGAGGATATGCTATGCACATACATAGTGCAGCAACGCAGACAAAGGGTAAATAGACATAATAAACACGTGTGTGTCTAGGTGTGGGTGTGTGTTTGATGTACTAAGTGAGTTTTCTGGTATATAGCCTCCACCTCCACTGTGTCTTCTTTGTACCTCACTGCGTGATGGGTGGGGGCAGCTGGCTTTGGCTGAGCCTGGCCCCTGGCAGAGCCAGCTCTGTGTATCAGCTTTCCCACTCCTTCCATTTGATCCCTCTAGCAAGGGTTTAACCCTTTCAATGAGAATTTGTCAGACAGCTTACTGAGGCCTCTATCCCACACTTTCCTGTCTGCCTTCCCCTTTTTCCCTACAGCTGGATCCATGAATAGCAGGTAGCTTAACCTGCGATTGGTGGTAATGTCAGGTGGCAGAGTCTGGGCAGAGGATCTAGGTCAGTGGGGGCATGCCCCTGGATGTATTCAATATATTTGTTCTTTGTCTTCCACTTCTTGGTCTTTCTGAAGTGAGCAACGTTTTGCACCAGGCCCTTCTGCTGTAATGGCCTCCTCCTCGCAGGCCAGCAAGCAATGGAGCCAGCTGACTGTGAACCATGAGCCAAAATGGACATCTCTTCTTCTTAAGTTGTTTATCTGGGATGCTTTGCTACAGGAACAGAAAAATAGCGCAGCCACTGACTCTGCTAAACCTTTGCTGATTAGGAAGAGAGAAAGAGGAAGTGGTTTTCAAAATAGAGTTGAATGTAGACTAAGCTAAGGGAAAGGCTCTGCATTCTTCTTTCTCCTTTCCACTCTTAGCTCAGAAGAGGCTACTTTGACCCCGCCCAGAGCCTCATGACAGAAGAGAGCAGAGCTGGATTGGCAAAAGGCTGTTGCAGCTGCTGTGGCAGAACCTCACACTTCCTGAGCAGTTCCACAGGACAAGGGCAGGGCTCTCACACTAGGGATGCCTAAGCCAGTGTGCCTCCTTTTGTGTGCCCAGTCTCCCCGGGCATGTTTGGCATTAGCACCCTCTCTCATCTTTCTGCAGTGATGAGGTAAAAAAGGGTACTTCTGGGTCCCCACAGCTGGCAACTTAGGGGATTTGGCTGTAAGGTGCTGATGCGATATGTGTGATGAACAGAAAGGATAGACTCCGGGTCTCTGAAAGCGGCTGTGCTTTCCAGTCATGCTTTCACCAAACAACCCTAACTTGTGGTGAGCAGGACTTTGCCCACCTTTTAAAGAATGGCTTCCCCATTCCTTATTTCCCTGGAGGGAGTGATCCATGGGCTCTAAAGGCATAGTCTTTTCAAGAAATGGTGAAAAATGTCATGAAATTGAAGTCTCACCAAGGTTCAGTGGGCAGAAGTTCTGGAATCTGAGTTCCAACTAAATTGCAAGTGCCTTAACAATCCACAGTTTGGAGAAGCAAAAATGAATGTTGTTTTAAAAGGGAGAATGACGTGTGCAGATTGAACTTTTAAGAATGCCTAGGGTGATGGCTGACAGGACCTTCCCCCCTGCCAGCTCGTTCCCCTTTCCTAGCCCGGAGTCCTCCCTTCATCCAAGCAATCCACGGAAAGGTAATATACGATGTAAACTGGCCTGTTGACTCCAGCACTCTAATCAGGATGTTAGGAGACAGAAATATACTTGAAAAGAAATCTCATATGACAGACAACAAAGCAGTAAAAGAGGGATAAAAGCTGAATGTTCCTCTCCAGCCTAAGTAAACAGAAAAGCAGAAATCCTGCTCTCATAATTTTTCCTATCTGTGAAGAACCATGTCCTTTCATTCCAGTGCTCTGATCTTCTAGGGTAGTGACGGCGAAGCTATGGCAGGTGTGCCCCAGTGAGCACACAGCGCCTCTCTGTCAGCACTCAGGCCAAGAGTATGAGCTGCTCTTCACAGACTAAAACCTTAGTACTCGCATCAGAAATGTTCTCCCTGCACTCATAGTGGTGGAAACCCCCCACTTGATCCTTGTCCCGCATTCTCTCCAGATCCAGTCTTAAACTCTTGCCTCTCTTCTGAGAGTCTAGCTTCTTGAGTTCTCTTTTTCTGGTGGCCTTCTATGGTCTTCCACTTACACATAGCTCACTGGCAAAATCTAAGTTCACTGTCATTCTGACATGGGGAAGCCAGCGGTCACAGAAAAGACAGTCTTCTGTACACTCAAGAGGCAAGAGAAGGGGCACACCTGGCCACAGCAGGGTTGCAGCATAATGAGGAGGCACCAGGGATGGTCAGGAAGCAGAGGGAGCTATGGGAGAAATGTGGTGACAAACTTCTGTGTTCACCACAGGAGGGAAAATGCAAGGCGTGACAGGCTGTGTTAGGCTTGCCTACGCTGAGTACATTCAGGGTCTCTGGGACCTAGGAGCTGCCTCTGGCTGTTAACCTGAGTCTGAGGTGGTGTTAGGGAAGGTGGAGCTGGCCCAGAATGCAAAGCAGCTTGGTACAGGAGGTTGGTGTTGCGGGGGAGGCTGAGACAGTTTGCACACAAGAGGATCCTTAAAATTTGCCTAACCCTGAGAAGGACGATGTCTCCTGGGCTAGCAAGACCCTAGGGTAGTGAGGGCGATCCTTTTGAGGAGCAAGTGCCCAAACTGAAACCTAAAACCCATTTATCACAAAGTGCCAACACCACAATCCCCTGAGTACTAAGGTTTTTGTTTGTAAAAAAACAGCTCATACTCGGCCTGAGTGCCAACAAAGAGGGTGCTGCGTGTCCGCGGGGACACTCCTGCCACAGGTTCACCATCGCTGCCCCAGGATGCCAGAGCATTGGAATAAAAGGACATGGTTCATATATGCATATTCTTCACAGATAGGAAAAATGATAAGAGCAGAATTTCTGCTTTTCTCTTTAACAGTCATGAAGGGGTATGTGTGTCTGCACGTACGTGCGCCTGTGTGTGTCTGTGTGGTCCTGGGGACAGATCCCAGGATCTTAACACTAAGCTTTATTCCCATCTGGTTTTAAATTTTATTTATTTATTTATTTTAATATATTTAGTACAGGGTCTATAGGATCTCACTATACAGATCGGGCTCATATTGATCCTCCTGCTTTTAGCCTCCCAAGCTCTGGGATTACAGGCACTTGCCATCATGCCCAATCTCAATCGCCACCTCAGTGTGCCCCAGGGGTGGGACTGGCATGACATACAGGTGATTGAATCCTGGTCCTTGCATTTGCCTAAGATATTTCTTTTTTTTTTTTGAGACAGGATCTCACTAACTTGCTAACTTGCCCAATTTGGGTCTAAAGTTGAAATATTCCTGTCTCAGCCTCCCAGGGTGCTGGGGTTATTGGCCTTCACCACCACACTTGGCTATTAAGACATTTTCTCTTTTTGAAAGATCTCCTTTGTGCCGGCTCATGACCTACTTCCTCATCCTGTCTCCTGTGCTGCTTGTCCCATGGGACACAAGCTCAGTGGGGCCCATTTGTTCAGGGCTGTAGTTACAAAGCAGTACTTTGGATCAGTTCCTCCTAGGCTGAGGGCAGAAGTCATACCCTATCCATTTCCATAGCCCCTGCACTTTCCCTAGCATCCTGCTTATGGTCAGGATTCAACGAATGTCTGTTAAAATAAACATTAACTAAGGAACATGTCTTTTGATTTCTGGCTGAGAGTGATATTATTGAAAATAAACTGCTTTTGGAAAAAATCTTCTGTACTTAAGTTTATACTGAAAAAAGTAGAAGAAATGTTAGAGATCGTGTTTGTTGGAGATGATAGAGTGGGGTGACATTAAAAGATGACTGTTTCGATTTGGTGTGAGTATTTGGGGAAGACGTTTTAATGTGTAAATCCTGTCTTTGAGTAGTCTCATTTTCCCCTAAAGACCCCCAAAATATGCATTGGCAAATAATGTGCAAAGCCAGTTGATGCTTTGATTTTATCTACGACTTCAGCCCTGAAACACAATGCACCTACATGAGCTCGGCCAGAATGCTCTGTCTACACAATGCTCTCTATGTGAGCTCAGTCTAGAATCAAAGCAGGCAGGCCTGTTGTCATTCATTTTCTTCCCAAAGACTTGAGTGCATCACTCTGAAGAGAAGACAGACCAATAGAAGACAGACCAATCCAAATCCCCAGCAAAGGCCAAGGAGTGAGACAGAACTCAGGCCCCAGGCTGGAATGAAACCAGTTTGGGTTTTTGACTCTGGGATTCCTTTGACCAGCCAGGATCTCAGGCCATAGGAAAAAAAACCACTTAGGACTGATGAATGCAGTATCAATTCTGGTAGGAGAGAGCAAGAATCAAATAGGGACAAGCCCACCTTTTGACGTGAAATGCATCCATTCATAGCAGCCACCACTATATTGGCCAACAAAGGTTGACTAAATGTGACCAATGATGGCAATGCCTAATTTTCAGAATTAAGCTCCCCATTGACAGAGGAAATAAAGGGGAAAGGGAGAGAGGACCAAGGTTTTTGTGGAAGTGGGTAGGGCCTCATGGTCCTTCTAACTCACCCCACCAAGCCCACATGGCCGTGGGCCAGGAACCTTCATCTATTTTCCCTTCTGCCATTCCTTTACTCTACACTCAGACTGCTTCCCTTTGGAATCAGGCCCTTCTGCAGGCCAAAGTTTTCTTCTCCACAAAAAATAGGATGTATGTGCAAAAAACACAATTATGAAGTAAACAATCTTGCTTCCAACATGATTCTGAAATTCTTAAACAATTGTTCACTCTCTTAGGTCTTGAAAATTAATGTTGACTGTAGCCTATCTCTTTGGATCCTTGCTTTTGGTAAAAACACATCTCTCTTTTGTTCCTAGATTAAATATTAAGCATTAGAAAAATCTATAGTTAGCCTTCCATGTCCATGGTTTCTGCATCCATGGATTCAGCCAACCACAGAGGAAAAAAAAATTGAAAATCAAAAATTAGTCTTTATTGAACAAGTATGGACATTTTTGCTTGTCATGATTCTCTAAAAACAGTGCAATATCTATGTACAAAGTGTTTACATTGTATTAGGTATAAGTGATCTAGAGATGATTTAAAGTAATTAGAGGGCCAGCAATATAGCTCAGCAGACTAAGTGCTTGCTTAGGTAAGCATAGGGGCTAGGGTTCGATCTCTGGCACTGAGTGACGCGCCGACACTGCCCCTGGGCATGCTGAGCCAGTGATGGAGTCTGGGCATGGTGGCGCACACCTGTAATCCCAGCACTAATGAGGCAGAAATCAGGCAGATCACTATGAGTCCGAGCTGTGTAGTGAGACCCTGCACCAAAAAAAAAAAAAAAAAAAGATAAAGTAATTGGAAGGATAAGTATGGGTTATATGCAAATGCTTCACTGTTTTATATAAAAATCTTGAACAGTTGAGATTTTGGGTTTTGGACTTGGAACCAATCCCCTCAGATGCTGAGTGATAGCTGGATTTCCCTTAGTTCATAGGGCCTACTTATTTTCTGCAAACCTACCAATTTCCTTTAGTTGTGAGGCATCTTCTCCTTTTTTCCTGTTCTTGCTCTACAGGATTTCCCCAGCAAACTTTTTCCAGTTAACTCCATCAGACATCAGTGGTGCAGCTAAGCCAATCTCTGTTCTTTCCTCCTTTACAGTTCTCACACTTCCATATGTATTCTGATTTTACTATAGAAAATTGAGTAGCTGAGTCTTAACCTTCAGTTCCTTATAGTCATTCCCTTGTGCAGTTTGGGTCTTTTGCTCACTTCCCAGAGTAGATCCTTATTGGCCATGGACAATCTCTGACACTTTGATTGGGATTACTTAGCATCTAGGCAAGAGAAGTTCTCTGCACAGAATGAGCATTCGCTAAAATCTAAGTACTACAATGATTAAGTCAATGAAGATGCGCTCATGGTTGGCAGAAATACAAACATTTAGTCTTCTCGTCTACCATTGCCAGACATCAAAGGCATGTTTGCTTAGGTGGCTTTTCCCTGCCATAGTTATAATAGTTACTTCTCAAGACTCTTCTCTTAAACTAGCTAGGCATTCTTTGCTATCTTAGAGACTTTCTCCAGAAGTTGGAAGTTACAAGACATTGAAAAAAAAATCATACATGACCCTAATCAAATCCAACAGCATATTATTAGAAATCAATTATTTTTGCCCAATACAAACATGTCTTAATGCTTTATTATGTGCAAATATTTAGGCATGGGTCTGTGTACATATACATCCATTAAGTAGTCAAATACCTAAATTAAAAATGGCAAGTGGGAAAAAAATTATGAGTGCAAAGGTGTGATTGCTCTGAAAATAGCCAATTTAGAAGAGAGTTTGGCCTTTAATTGGCCAAGTTAAACAAGGCACAATTACTACTAACTTGGTCCCCAAAGATTGCCTTTAATCGTATCATGTTTAACTTGGCTGGTTAGATTGCAAATAGCGTTCTCCTTTCCTAATTTGGTTCATTTGGCTAAGAGAATGCTTTTTGTGGCTGACCTTTTCTTTCCTGACTTAGCCCTTTCTGTAAATAGAAAGCTCACAGATTAGGAACTACCATAACTGTTAAACAGCAACAGCAGACATAGAAAAGTGTATGTGTGGCTTTTTGCTTTTGGGTTAAAGAACCTCTGACACAACTCTGTGTTCTGACAGGCATGGAGTATTGCCAGTACATCAAATAATTAGCGCGTGTCTGTCAAAGCTCCTTACAAACGTGATGTTTCAGAATACCCTTGCTTGTTTTTGTTTTCTTTATGGTATTCAGTAGGTAGAGAAGAAGAACATTTTAACTTCATCTGTCACTGAGAGAAGTTCAACTCACACGTTCAACGTTACGTTAGGCAGAGCAAGGATGCCACAGGGTGCCATGAAGGCACTGAGGAGAATGGTTAAATATTGATCACAGTTCCTGCCTCAGAGCATCAGAATTCAGAGAAGGCTGATTTCTTGGTTCACTGTGGTCAGATGCATGTATATTAGATGAAGTGGGCATCTAATTTCACATGTACTCTGATGCAATGAATCAACTTAAAGCACAGGAAATCATTTTCTCCGGTAAAGAAACACTCCTGTATGTGTGCCAAACATTTATTTACTAAAAAGCAATAAACATTTGAGTGATTGCAATGTGTCAGGCTCTTTAAGTCACTGGATTGAGCGAAACGAATAAGACGAATTTTGCCTTTAAGAAGCCCATGGCGTATACTATCTGTATTGGACTTTGCACTGGAGCAACTCAGAAAGCAAAAGGCTTCAGATCACAAATGTGGGCTCTTTGTGCCTCCCTTTCAATGACAACATAGGTCCAGCTGCTTTTGGCATCTGTCCTTACACGAGTCCTCCACCCTCCTGGCGACACTCCGGCACAGTCTTCCTCTTCACTATTCTACTGCTCTCTCCAGTTTGAAAACAGCTCTCGGGAGAAAGCTAATTAGCTGTCTTGGTTAAAAGGAATTGCCCAATAAGCGCACTCCGTATTAACTTTCCCAGGGCTATTTGCCTTGAGGCCGAGCTTGCAAACTCCTGTCACATGAAAGAATGACAATTTCAGACAATTTTGAGTTTCTTATGTGGATAAGCCACAGTACCAACTTACTCTCCATGTAAATTCATACCTAAATTCTAAATTTAACATTTTCCTCATTTTTCTATTCCACCAAATGAAGACCTTTTATCTTTCCAGTCAACAAGTGTGTTGGGGTGTAGAAGGGTTAGCGATACTGCAATATTCTGGCTATGCAGATTGGGCATAGAGATCATGCAATCTGTATATTTATTATCAAAAGTAATATCCTGGTGTGCTTTTATCTGATGTATGATTTTTGAAAGATTGAGGCTTGGGGCCTAAGCTAATAAATTCTGTGCATCAGAATGTTGCTCTACTGTGAAGTTTTGACTTTTAGTTACACATACAATAAAATAATTTGTATATAAACTGATATTGCTGTTGGCCATTAAACATACAACCAAGAAAGCCAACAAATAAAGACCAGTAAGTGATAACTGGAGCATGAGAAGTGGAAAGCCCAAAATTACAGTCGTGTCAGCAACATACTTCATACTATAAATAGTAATTTTACAATTAAGATAAAGATTTTCTGTTGAAATTCAGGAGAAGGTGTGGAAAATGAAGATATAGTTATTTATTTATTTAGTTGGCTGGTTTGGGGGGGACTTTTTTTTTCCTGCTCTGGGATTGAAAGCAGGAATTGATTTTCTAAAAAAATCTTACTGGAGCTAAGTACATAAATCAAAAGTTAATCTTTTCAAAACGGAGAAAGCAAGATGTTGATCCTGCACTCTTCGTGTGCCCACATGTGTGCATACATGAAAATGTACATGTATGTGTACTTACTCATGTGTGCTTATAACTGTCCCATGGTCCTCAGGAGCCTTCATAGAGCTCCAGACAATTTCCACCTTGTATATTTACCTTGTTGGAGCCTGATGTGCTAGTAGTTGGGCTTGGCTCAGTGCCTAAGCTATACGTTTGTAATTAGTTCCAGAAAAAAAAAAAAAGATACTCAAACTAATAGTGACTTTGGGAGGGAGGAAGGTATCTGATTTGTAAGGTCTGCATGTGCTTAAAAGGGCATGTGTGAGATACTGAGACTCCTGAGTCCTGGTTTTAGCTTAGGCTTCTCACTAATCTGATGGTTTTGAGCAAGTACTTAAGCTCTCAAACTCCTCATATTTATCCCTCAGTTTTCTCATATTTGTAACAGTAGAATTGCAGTAAGTCGTCTCTGGCTCTCACCCTCTATGCAGATCCTGTGTGCTGCCATATGCAGAAAAATGCATCCTGAAGACAAAGCTGAGGGCACCTAAAAATTCTTTCCCATGAACATTCAGTTTACTGGGCAATAAATAAAAGAGGAAGACAAGGTCATTGTGTAAATTACAACATGTCCTGTTCAATGAATCTGAGTTGTCTTTCATCAAGCTGGGCCCTCTGGAGGTGGAACCAATTCTTGAATTTAGGAAGAACTCACAGCATGGTGTTTCAGCTTTGTCATAAGTCATAAGCTACTGTCTTAGTCTGGTTTTGTTGTTATTGCTATAACCAAATACCTGAGACGGGCAATGTATAAAGAATAGAACTTTATTTGGTTCACAACTTTAGAGACTGGAAAGCTCCAAAATAGGACTTGGGCATCTGGGGAGGGTCTCTTTGCTACATCATAATGTGGCACATCACAGTGACAGCTGCTAGCTCAGGCCTCACTTCACCCCTTTAAAAGCATAGAGCTCAAGGTCTTCCCACCAAGCTATATCTTGAGCCCTTTCTTAATGTTTTATTTTGAGACAAGGTCTCCCTAAATTGTTCAGGCTGGGCAGGAACTTGCCTATCCTCCTGCCTCAGCCTACCAGAGTGCTGGGATTGTAGGTTTGTGCCACCACACCCACCTCCTCTCTTCTTATAAAGCTGCCAGTGCCATCACAGGGACTCCATACTCATGACTTCATTTAGTCCTAATTACCACTCAGAAGCCCCATATCTAAGCATCATTAACATAAGGATTTAAGGGTTAAGTTTCCAACACATCAGCTTTTGGAGTAGCATATTTAAACCATGGCAGTTCCCATCTGTCTTAGTTACTCTTCTCTCGTTGCTGGGACAAATACCCGATACTCAAAATGAAGGAAGG
>NDGM011190467.1:0-19541 GCA_002564305.1 Octomys mimax
TTTGATTTGAAACTGTCTAATTGCTATTTGTTTATCAATAAAATTCTGGAAAAAAAATAAATGAAAGGAAAATAAAATAAATTTAGTTCATAAACATAAAAAAAAAAAAGAAAAGAAATTCTCACAGAGGGGTTTTGCGCTTCCTAATAGTATTTATTGATTCTCAGGGTGTTTGTAGACTCCGATGCCTGGATTTGAGTCCTAGCTTATGGAGTGAGAAGCTCTTTGCTTCTCTGGGGTTTGTTGCCAGCTACTCCCAATGCCCTGGGGGACCCAGGTCCCCCAAGAAGAGTGTGGCCAGGCCTGTTTTTGTTTTGCTTTTCCCGGGTGGGCCCAGACACACCATTGCAGAATTGGAACCAAAGCACAAAGCTCAGGTAACTTCTTCAGGGACTGCCCCCTGCTCCACTGGGGCTTGCCCAATTTGGTCTGTGGAGTGTCCCCACGTGTCTGCTGAGGGCTGTGGGGAGGGCAGGCTCTGCTTCCCAGCTTATTCTGGCTGTGGGACTGGCTGCTCTCCGTGCCTCCAACAGAGGAAAAAATAGCAGGTCGATCCTTGGAAAAAGCTTGCAACTCACACGACCAGAATAGCAACTGGAGACATACTTAAAAACAGAAGCACCTGCTTCAGAATTATGACAGGAAATGAGATTTCTGCTTCAAAAAGCTGGTGAAGCAGCAGCCCCACCCTCCTCCTAAGCCTGCTTTTGTCCTCAAGTGCTGTGCCTGTCCAGGGCCAGGCTGGTGTGTGGGGTGCAGGGTCAGGGCCTCATGTGGGCTGCTTCCTGATGCCCAGCAGCTGTGTCTGCCACGCTACCCTTAGGAGAAACTCCACACTCTCACCCTGAACCCCTCAGGTGAAGAGCTAGTTCTAGAGGAAAGAGGGACAGGCAGTCTCCTGAGGTGCCCCTGGATTGAACCTTTCTTACAGGGACTTTACAGCTATGAGCAGATCCTCTTGATTTAAAGTATCTTTAAGGGCTTCTACAAGGCCTGTAGGGAAAGTAGAGGAGTGTTGCATTTAGTAGGGAGAAAGGCTCTCCAAAGACATGCATCCCAGAGGAAGTGTGAGATGCTCCATGTGCCCAGGAAAGGAGACAAAAGCCCATCTGCTTAGCCTAATGTTTCACCGCTAGGAGAGGTGGAAAGAGAAAGCCCTACAGTGCCCCTTGCACTGGACTTGGAAGCTCTAGACTATTTTACTTAGGAGTATGGCACTGTGTGTATGTTGGTGGGCTGGGGGGAGTTAGCATATTGCAACTTACAGGTACCCATCGAGAGGGTTTAGTGTCTATCATCTTTAAATAAACTTTGTCTCGCAAAAAGGACAAGTGGCTTTAACAATGCTGAAGGGATTTTTCTCTCTGATAAGATCTTTGAAAATAACACTAATAAGGAAATCATCGTAAATAGCCCCCAAATGCCAGCCCAGCCCTCCTTCTACTCCCAGTGTGTTGCTCTCAGCTACATCATGCAGTAAAAATAACAGTGTTTCGATCAGTTCTGGCAGAGTTTGCCAAAATGAGAATTATCCAAAAATACTACTGAAATATGGCTTTTATACTTTCAAGAGAAATGTGAAAGTTGTCAGAATCAAAATAGAGTCACTTGTGTCAACCTTAACGAGAGAGAGAAACAGAGAGAGAAATAGAGACAAGAAAGACAGAGAGCGAGAGAGAGAGAGAAAGAGACAGAGACAGAGACAGACAGAGACAGAGACAGAGAGAGACAAAGACAGAGAGAGAGACAGAGACAGACAGAGACAGAGAGAGTGAGAGAGAAAGCGAGAAGAGAGCCATGAAAGAAGTAGTCTTAACACATGGTTGCTTAATATTAACTATCACAGAAATCTTGGCCAGCATCATAAGCATATATAATGGCCACCACTACCTAATGTGAAAAGCACTTCTACAAAGACCATGCCCAGCAACTGGTTAGGTTGTTCAACCCTGGATTGGTGCCATTCTCATTAGTAATCATTGTGGTCAAAGGTTATTATCTCAAAACATCCTATGTACTCTTCCTAATAGTTGTTTAGATCTTCCTCTTAGGGCTGGGGAGATAGCTCAGGGGCATAAGCACCTGCCTCGCAAGTACAAGGTCTCAAGTTTGATCCCTGGTACTGCAAAAGAAAAAAGAAAATCTTCCTCTTGATTTAACCTCTTTGGATATGCCTCCTGTTTATGACAGCATGCATATTCCCACTGTAATGTTCTGCTATTCCAAAATAAATGTCAGTATTCTTTGCAGAGTCTATTTTGTTCTTTAGGTCAACATAATCACTCATGTTTAATGTTGTCTAAAGTGTATTCTGTGCTATCAGAGATAAGAAGACATTCAAAAATATTGTTCATTTCATCTTGGTTTTAACCTTATAACTCTTCTAGGTATTTTAAAATAGAAGTACATAGATATAATAAACTGCATAAAATAAAAATTGAGAACTTCTGGGTGCATGAACAACTTTGTGTCTCTAGGAAGGATATAGAATACAAAATCTCAGACTTGAGTCAGTGGTGGGTCTCAGACCTTGGGTGTAATAGATAGGCCATCAAGAGATGTGCTATACACCCTGACCACCACTCAGCCGGCCACTCACAGAGTCACATTTATGGGGTCTAGGATTTGATGCAGATTTACATTTCTAGCAAGCTCCTGGGCAATGCTGCTGCTGCTGGCCTGGGGACTTGTTGTCTGTGGAAATGACCACAGCTCAAACAGAAGCATGCTGAATGAGGGCCACTGCCGCCAGGACCTTCCTTGCAGGTAAAGATGAGGGTCTTGCCTGAACACCAAGGGTCTGAGGTTGCCTGAGGTTTATCCTTAGAGCTGCAGTCCTGACCCTTGAACACTACTGTGCCACTTACCTCAGGAAGGGTGGAATTGGAGACGGTGAATCCAGGAGCTGTGCAGGGCTGGGGAGGCGGGGCCCACCAGCTGGTCTCACTGCCAAGGGAAAGGGTTAGGGGCATGCAGGCTCTAATGGTGCTGAGAGCTGAAGAGGTTCCCTGAGGAGGCTTCCCTGAGCAGCCACTCACTAGTGTGTGACCTCAGATCTTAAAGTGATGCATGTCTCAGCATGGAGGTGTGTAAACCTGTAATCCCAGCTGCCCAGCAGGTGGATGCAGGAGGACTGCGAGCTTCAGGTCCATTTGGGCAATTGAGTGAGACCTTGTCACAAAACAAATAATAAAAAAATATAGGACTAGGGAGATAGCTCAGTAGAATAAGCGGTTTCCTGGCAAGCGCAAGGGCCTGAGTTCGATTCCCTGTTCTGCCAAATAAATAAATAAATAAATAAATAAAATAAAGGCTATAAGTCAGTTATAGAGCTCTTATTTAGCATGTGTATGGTCCTGGGGTCAATCTCCATGAGCAGTACTCCCCCCTCCCCCCAAAATTATATATATATATATATATATATATATATATATCTGGGGGAAAAAGCCTTATATTTTTTTAATTTTTTTAATTTTCTTGCTGCTTTTTAAGAAAGCATCACGGTAGCTGAGGGCTCACCGAGGGTGGCGCATGTGTAAGGAGCTGGCAGCAGCAGCTGGAGCTGCTGGGAACAGAGGGACACAGTGGTCAGTCCTCACTTAGACCTGCAAGGATGCTCGAGCTGTCTCACTGCTCACCAGGCCCCCGAGAGCCCTCTTCCTCCTCCAAGAGCCTGCCCAGGAGATTGGGCACAGCATAATGATGGGCACAAGCTGAGGGCAGATGCAGAGGTCACCTGGCCACAGGGTAGAATTGCCAGCTAAGTAGAAGTCCCCTCCCTGTTTGCCTCTGCCCTGCAGCCCCTCCCCACATACCTGACCTCCATTTCTCTTCATGAATGCATTTTTAAAGCAGACTTGAAAACCAGAAGCAGTAACATACCATGAGATGTGGCTTCTACGGTGGGACTTCCAGTCAGGGCCAGGCAGTAAAAGTTGCATAGATCCGGCCACTCACTTCTGAGAGAAGGCCTCCAGGGAAGTCAGTTTTGTGCATGTCTGCATGGCCTGCCAATGAAAAATAGCAGAATTGCAGCCCTTGCCTGCAGCCAGCAGTGGGGGAGACCAACAACAGGAAGCCCCTGCTTAGTCCCAACTAGCTGTGCCAGGGCAGCGGGGGGCCTCTGGCTCTCTTCTTTCTCAGCACAGCTTCACTTGAAGCCCACATTTTGTCCTTAGGGCTAGTTCTGGAGCTTGCTTTACTGGCATGATTTAGTGTGTGGAGACAACAGGAAGGTCCAAACTCGTGCCGCCAATGAGCAGCCTGGTGAGCATACGTAAGGTCCTCAATGTCACTGAGCTCAGTCCCTTGTTCTGTAAAATGGGGTGAAGAAGGTGACGAGGATACAGTGAAGGTGTGTAAGGAGCAAAGTCCCTGGGCTGCGTCTTTGGATCCTTACTATATGCTGATCCAGTCTATATTGCAGAAAACCTCTAAGTACTCTACAGAAAGCTAAACTCAGGGAATTCTCGCCAGGGATTCCTGGGGCATTAGCTTATTCTTTCATTCACACAACAGTTGTGCACTGAGTATGGTCTGCTCCTCAGACCAGCTAATAAATACACATAATAAAGTAAATAATAAATACAAACTCTTTCAGGCTTTTTTCATACAAAAGGGCCTTTGGCTCTGATAGGTCTCTTTGGAGATTGTGTTGCTCCACAGGTGAAGGTGGATGGAGGTTCTTTTTCATCCTGCCAAAGTGGTGGAAGAACCACAGAGAAGCTGTTAGGCATAAGGGCTGGGGTGAAACAGAGGGGAGGCTGAGGCCAGGGCGTGGCTGGCCTCCTTTTTTTGGGAGGACAAAATAATGCTGGCGCCTCTGGGAGGCCTGCTCTGTACAACCGTCCTGTTGAGCCATCTGCATGCTCTGGGAGCTTGAGAATCAGGCTTTGGAGTCAGACCTAGATGCTCCCCAGCTCCCCTGCTGCACCCAGGGTCAGGCCTTTCTGGCACTGAGCCTTCGTTTTTTCCATGGAAAATGGTGATAACAGCATCATGCTATGCATCCTGCCCAGGAAAACTCAATGAGTTACAGGTTGAGTCCCCCTTATATGAGATGCTTAGAATGAGAAATATTTCAGATTTCTAAGGTTTCTGCATTTTGGAATATTTGCATGAATGTTATTGGTTGAATGTCCCTAATCTGAAAAATCTCCCAAATCCAAAACTTCTGGAGGGTGAGAGCTCACATCCCTTGAATGTTAACAGCAATGCAGAACTATCTGACCTTGTAGCCTTTGCAGTGAGATGGAGGTCATCACGGGGAGATGTGTGGGAAGGAAAGAAGTGGAGAGGGTGCAGCTACAATGTGGGGTGTGGCCATACCAGGCTCCCACTCAGCTGGCTGGGAGAGGCCAGTGTTAAAGCATAACTTCTATGTGACCTGAATGGCTACCGTGGGTGCCCCAAAGGCAGTGGTGCAGACAGCTTCCCGCTTCTGGAAGGCTCAGGGCACTTCTGTCTGGGGTATCTGGTGGCTTCCTGCATGTTCAGCTTCCTCACCCATTCCTTTCATCAGAGCTCTCTGTACAGAGAGCTGACAGAGGATATCTTAAAGCAAGGGTCAGAAAACCAAGTCTGTATATGGCCTATGAAGTAAGAATAGTTTTCCCATTTATAAATGCTTGAAAACAAATCATGTTTTGTTTCATATGAAATCATAAGACATTAAAATATGGTCACCAGGAACGATTTATTCATTATGTAGTACATGGCTACTTTTGTGCTAAAAAGCAGAGTTAAATGAATAGCTGCCACAGAGACTGTATGGTGTGCAAAACCGAAAATACTTATTTGTCCCTTGGGAGAAAAAAATTATTAGATACTTTCCTTTCAGAAGCACCTGCACTATTACTTCACATTTGTGCATCAAGTAAATGAGATGAAGCTCTAACAGTGGAATTTCAGGCACGCATGTATGACAGGTGGCTTCCTCTGGATAACTCCTCCACAGGAGAGAATGGGCAAAATTAGAAACAGGTAACAGAGAGGCAGCAAGATGTAAAGATCCCTGGACCTAGGCAATAGGGATCCTGGTCTCTAATTTGTGACTCAAGTAATACTGTGATTTTGGACAAAAAGTCCTTTCATGTGGTGGTACTTTCCTCATCCATTGAAGATCTGTCTTCTTGGCCATGAAAATGATGATAACTATGAAATGCTAACACCTAAAGTGTCAAACATAAAAATTAGCCAATTCTAGAACATTCTGATAAGGTCTCTTTCTTCCCTTTAAGGCAAAGGAGATAAAGATGTCTGCAGATGAAATGATCCCACTCTTCAAAATCCTTGGTTTGACAAAGTATTGTTGACCCTGGGCATTCATGTAAGGTGGCATTTCACTCATTCCCAAAACAGCTGGAAGGTCTCTGATCTGTTTACTTGTTGTCTGACTGAGGCACAGATCCAAGTTCCTCATCCACTACTAGTGAAGCTACTCGTGGCCCAGTGGCCTGGTCAGTTAGCTATTCTCTCCTGACTATAACAGTCCTAGGGTCTAATAATATTATTTGGAAATAAAAGCTCTGTTTTCATGCTAACCCTCACAGAAGCCTCGGAAGAGACTGTGCATGAGTGACATGAGTTTAAAGTACTTACTTGCAATCCAGACTGTGGTGGCCATTTCTAGAAATGAATGTGTCTTTAAATATAGCCCCTGGAAGTGGCTTCCTTTTAGGGGAGTCTCAGCTTCCAGTTCCTAGAAATTGCTGATTCTAACAGCACCAATACTCACAGGTCACCTGCCTAGGCCAGGAATGATGACAACTACATTTTATTTAGACACTAAAGCAAATTGCAGTTTGACTTCCAACCACAACCTGCAGTAGTTCTAAAGCATGTAACAGAAACAGAATTGGCACTTGGTTAATTTATTTCCATTCCACTAGTGGAGTATGTGTGATCTTAAATATGAAAATCCACACCCAAGCCCATGCCAAAGACAGTTGCAACAAATTGCATCACCTGGATTTTTTGTTTATAATAGTCAATGTCAGCAGTGCAAACTGGCCATTTGTAGCTATTTAAAAACCTTCTTAAAAAAAAAAAAAAAACTTCTTGGGGGCCCATCCTTTCCCTAATTTGTGTCAATGGCACACAAAGCTGCCCAGAAGGGAGGAATTCAATCAGCATCAGAAGAATGCATTCAAGTCCTATTTCCTAAGCCCCAAGGAAGATACGAGTGGGAGGGAGGACCAGCTAGCCAGAGGACACAGTCCTTTTTATGTGTCTGTTTCCCCAGGGTGAATATTATGCCTGACAAAAGTCAGTAGGAGGCATTAATGGAGGAGGGTGGGTAGATAGGAAGCAGAGGTCTGGGGATGCAGAGGGGGTGGCAGTACTTCCTGAGGATCTATCAGGGTCTAGAGTTCCCAGCTGCCACCTCCAGAGCTGTGTCTGCCAGCTTGGCCAGGTCCTGTTGGCCCTGACATAAAGGCTATAGGTGAGACCAGTTATCACCCTATCCCCACAATAACCCCTGTCCCTGGCATTAACTATACCTGCTCAAAGGACTGTCATTATTGGACCTGTCAAGCAAGCATCTGGATTGCTGGGCTGAAGAACACCTTTTTACTATGTTGTCTCCCTGGTCACTGTCAAAATTAATAGTTTTCCTTTGCTAGGCCCCTGCCTTCTTCTGAAATGATATACAGAGCCACCTCTAACCTCACCCAAGTCTGGGCTGGGCTGGGCCGAACTGGATGCCCTGCATGCTGACACCTCCATGTTGCTACACCTCCTGTGTAGTTTGGAAGCTGATGATTACATAGGCAGCCTGCCTCTCACTTCAAAGTAGTGCCATGCCGACTAGTCAAAATAGGTGTCATATACGTTCCAAGTCCCTCATAAGGCATTCAAGTTGTGAAAGCATACGGTGTCTCTTAGAGGTACTGGTACGGGATCAACTCCACCCTAAATAAGCCCCATGCTGCTTTGTATTTGCTAATGGAGCTAGGTGGTCCTACTCCCTGTAGCAGGAAGTTGTTTTTTGGGGGAGGGGCAGCTCAACCCACCCTTTGGGCAGGCCTGGTGTGGCATGTGGTGCTGGGGATAGAACCAGGGTCCTGGAATGCTTGCCTAAGCAGGCACTTTAGACCGCTGAGCTATCTCACTGGCCCCATGTAGCAGGTTTTGTGTTAAGCCCTAGTACAGTGCAGGTATGTACAGGGGCTCAGTGATAGGGAATGTGAGTGTACAAGACAGTTGGACTACTATTGACAACTTAGAATCATTTTTATGAATGAAACATTTCACACCCAGTTGAGTTTGTTTCATCATAGTTGACATAAAAGGCTACAGGTGAGACCTGTAGTGACATCAGAGAGCTTTAAATTCTGAAAATGTTCTAAGAGAGGTTCCACGTTGGCATGGGGGGTGCTGCCCAAACCATGGGCATGTGTGGGGTCAGCTTCCCCTTTCATTGTTACCGTACCTTCTGAGCCTCCAGTTCTGTCAACTGCCGATCCAACTGTCTCCTATCTCCTTTCCTCATAAAATGGGGTAACTGTCTTGCCTTAAGGAATTAGCAGAAAAGTCAAGAGTAACACTACGTGGAATTCTTTTGAGAATGAAATATAGTTACACATTTAAGTGTGCGCCCTAGAATCCTTCAATGCTAAGGATTCCACAGAGGAGAAGTTACCCTCCTGGCTTAGTCTTTAGGCTACTCTGCTGACCACTGACAAGGTTTTCCTCCATTTGTACCATCTGTCCTGGCACAGCTTTCTGTTTTTCTTTTACTTGAGAAGCAACTCTGAGCATGCCCCAAATGCCTTCAAGGATCTCATACCATATCACACATGGGTTCAAAAAGATTATGGCAGCCAGAAGCCCAAAGCAGCTATCAACCTGGTGAGCTGGTCAGGGTCCTGTGACACAGCCTCTAGTTGTGAGGACTCTCAGAAAGTTGGTGCTCACCCACCTCCAACTAAGGAGCAACACAGTATGCCCTGGTTTACTTCTGAAAGGGTGTGTGGGGTATTAAGTAATTTAAGGCAGTTTAATGTTTAAAAAAATGAACGTTCTTCAAATAAATGCCAACTGTTCACTGATTAAACCTGAGCCTTCATTTCAGGCTGGTAGCTTAAAGCAGTCACCCATAATGCTGGCTTGAACAGTTGAAAATCTCCTACTCCTGGGCAGCGCTGCCAGGGTCCATGACCGAGCAAGGGCTCTGTGGGTGGCTCCATCCAGTGCGAGCAAAAGGCCCTGAAGTGACACCAGCGTTTAGAGGGTTAGGCAGCACCCACAGTGTGTTTGCTCTGAATCTCAGGCAGGAGATCAGTAGGGCTGGAACATACTCCTTCAACTGTAGTTATGGTCTCTTCATAGATGAAATAAAGTGATTTCTTCAAGATAGGAATGATATATTGACAAATTCAACTGGGAGCTTTGCCTGATCAAACTAGTGTTAACGTCAAAGTCCAAGAAGTTGAGTCCATGGAGTTAGCTCCACAGAGTTTTGATGCTACCCAAGTGTACCGACAGAGACTGGATACAGATGTGTCTTTTTCCATTGTTGGATTAAACTAAAGATTATCACTCTAAACCCTTTAGAATTTAATCTAAAGGAATTTTTCAAAACTGTGTGAGACAATTCCCTAGCCCTTTCTGGGGCCTGGGGGTGATGGTTCGGAAAAAGGGTCAGTGGGAAAGCCAGAGAAAAAATTAGACTTCCCCAAAAGGTACCCATCTCCTACATTTCAATTTGGGACCTAAGAAACTAGATTCTTGGGCAGCTCACTTGTCATAACAGAAACAACACTGTTCATCAGATTTTGGGCTATCTTGATGGGGCTGCCAGGAATGGAGTCTGTCCAAGGTCAAGTGCAGCAGGGTGAGGGTAAGATAACTAGAAAGCATGTACTTGGTACCATCACCTGGCAATCTGCAGCAGAAAGCCTGAGAAATTGCAAGCGGCAGCTTTGCAAAGAGAACCTCAGGCTCAGGGATCTCAATGCAAATATAAACTGTTCAAGGACAGGAAGCAGACAGAGCAGGGGTAAAGACCATGTACCTCAGAATTCAACTCACCTGGGATAATGGCAGCTCTGTCTCTTACTGTAATGCCGGGCAGGTCCATTCATCTCTGAGATGGTCTTAACTCAAGTACTCAAAATGATGGTTATTTTCACTGATTAAAAATGTCTTTCTCGCTGAGTGTGCAATGCATTTCTGTAATCCTAGCTATTTTGAAGGCTCAGGTAGGACAGCAAGTTCCATGTCAACCTAGTGACCCAGTCTGTGATGGTAAGCTTCATTGTTAACTTGACTGGTTTAGGGATTAGTAAAGCATACTTCTGGGTCTGGGCAGGTCATGAAGGGGGTGACCTTGGGCACTCTATCTGTTCCTGGGCCCTTCTCTGGCACTGATTCCCTGTTCTGTTCCTATCCATCACAAATTGAGCAGCTTTACTTTGCCATGCCCTTCTGCCATGATACTGTTGCTTTAAAGCTAGCCAATCATGGACTGGAAGTTCTAAACCCATAAGTCAAAAAAACCATTTCCTCCTGTAAGTTGTGGGTGTCAGGTATTGGGTAGGAAAGCTAATACAGAAACCTGCTACCAGAGAAGAGGAGCTGTTGTGGTGACTGTTCCCGAATGCTATATAAAGCAGAGTCTGATGGGTGATTTGATTGAGCTTAGAGAAACAGAATGCTGATAGGAATGCAGAAAATCAAGGCCAAGCTCATAAGGTTTCAGTGGGAATGAAGACTCTATTGGGAAGTTGACTAGAGGCCATGCCTGTTACATGCTAGCAAAATATTTATCTACATTTTGTATATATCCTAAGTCTTTGTTGGAGACTGAATGTTCAAACACTTAATAGTTTAACCCTAAGTGTCACACAGGTAGTGTGTTTGTTTACATACTAACTATACTGAGTGTCACTCAGGCAAGTGTCATTTCGACCAGTCAACTTTTGTTTGCAAGAATCTGTTTCTTTTATACTGACTTTTTTGTTTTTTTCATACCTTTCCCTTTAGAATACCTTTGATGCTTCTGTCTAGAGAAATTTCTGGATATTTTCTTCTAGTACTTTGTGTTTACTTGTAAAAAAAAAAAAAAACCCTATAATTTTGTCATCTATAAAAATTCATTGTAAATATATTACATATAATTTTTATACTTTTGTAGAACTGATATTCTTTTATAGTACAAAATGGACATATCTGAGACACTGAAGTTGCATAGGTAGGAAGTGCCAGAAGATTTGCAAAAGAATGCTAAAAAAAAGGAGAAATGTTAGCATATCAGAGCAGTGTTATGAAGTAGAAAGACAAAAAAGACATCTCCTTATTTTCAACTATACATACTACAGAAATGATAGAACTTGAAAAAAGGAACAAAACAATTCCAGTAGTAGTCAATGATTATAATTTTTTTGGGTAGTACTGACAGAGTTGACCATCATCTAACCAATTATCCTGTATTCAAAAAGTGAAGAAAATATTACTATAAAATATGCACCTTCTGGACCAAACATTATGGAGCTTGACTTGCTATTTATTCAAACAACAGGGTTCAAAAAGGCACTGACAGTTAGATCTAGTAGGCCAAAGAACTGAAAAATATGGGATAGCAAAACACCAATCAGAAACAAAATAAAACCAATCAGGACATTTATTGTTGATGTCTTCACCTTTGTTTATTTTATTTATTTATTTATTTACTTTGGTAGAACCAGGGCTTGAACTCAGGCCCTTGCACTTGCCAGGGAAGCACTTATTCCCATGAGCCATCTCCCCAACCCCACCATTATGTTTAGTGGGTAGACAACTTACTGCAATTATACCACCCACAGAAACAAAGGCCAATATGACAGTGTAAAGTATGTTGTTCAAAAGACAATAATGCAAAAAGATTTGGAAAGAGACTAGATACTACTGTCTACATTATGTTTTAAGATATACTATACACAGAAAAGTTATTGAATTGGATGAAATTGCCACTTTCATATTTTCTGTTAAAAACTAACAAAAAAATACAAATTTTGGTTATCCTGTATTCAAATAACTATACTGGTAAGTGGTAAATAGTGGACTCAGTTATGTGGTGGAGGGACTTTCAAGGCAACCCAATGTTCAGGCTCTAGCATGGGTACTACTGACATCCTTGATTTACAGGGAGTGAAAAAAAGAGATTTGAAAAATTTAAATTTTGGCCTAAAAGGAATGACATGTCAAGTTGGCATCAAAAGAACTGTGGTTGCTAAAGAGATTGGGGTTATTAAAAAGAAACTAGGTACTTCAACAGGGTCAAGAAAAGGATGCCTTAAGTAGATTCCAGTTATCAACTAGATCCTACTCTTCACAGGCTCAAGGGTGTACACGTAAAAAGACTTTGTTTGCCCTGTTCACTCTGGGCCACATAGGAAGATGTATCTTTGAATTCATTCATCTAGGCCCTAAGAAACTACCACAGCCTTGGTTCAAAGAAGCCTTGAGCAGGCAGCACACCTTGGCATCATCTACTGGGAATGGTTTTATTGGGATGTAGAATGCAAGAGTAATGGAGTTATGGAGGCTTCTTCCCAGATTTAAGAGGAAGGCCTGAAAAGTCAGGAAAAGAGTTACTGAGGTTATGCATGAAGTTGAGAATGAAGCTAAAGGTGCTGTGGAGATCCCAGGAAGTTGGAGATGCCAACACTGTGGAATGTCTGCCAAATAAAAATGAAGGTAGTAAGTGTAGTCACCTAGAGAGAGGCCACGTGGGCTACAACCATCAAGGCCATAAGGCTGGGGTTATGCCCCTTGGAACTCCTATCTCATCACCATGTGCCCCAGATGAAGGAGATAAAGCTGCATGGGCATGGACATGGAGGCCTTAATGTTTCCCTGGCTGGGTTTCAGTCTTGCTTTGGTCTGATTCTTTCCCCCTTTCTGCCTTTTTGGAATATGCTATTATATCCTGGGATAATGTTACTTAGTTCTGGTTGTTATAGAGGTTCAGCTAAGAGTTTGCCTTGAGTTCCAGAGGAAACTTGGGACATGGATGGATTTTTGAACAATGCTGGTACTGATAAAACTTCAAAGAAAGCATTACTGCGTTTTTGGTAGGCAAGATGGTTGTATCACGTGTTAAATTGGTTTAGGATGTTCCGACAAGAAGTGGGATTCAATGGATGTCAATTTGATTGGCTTGGCAGGCACTGGATTAGTAAAAGATACTTCTGAGTGTTTGGATAGGTCATGGAAGGGTGCCCTTGGGTACTACATCTGGTCCCTGTTTTCTCTGGCACTGTTTCCTGGTGTGCTTCCTGACCATTATGAACTGAGTAGATCTCTCCTGTCACATCCTTCTGCTATGATGCTCCTGCTTTGTGAACAGACAATTCTGGACTGGAAGTTCTGAAACCAGAGCCAAATAAGGCATTTTCTCCTTTAAATTGTGGATGTCAAGTATTTAGTCCTAGTGCTGGGAAAACAAATACACTGCCTTCAAAAAAGGAGCTGGGTTATATAGCTCCATGTTCTCTCAGTTCAATCTCCAGGACTACAAATTAAGATATTTTTTCCTGACAGTTGCCCTGAATCCTGAGGACCTATGTGAGGACTTGATTTTCCCCTTAACTGAAGTGATGGTTTTTTTCTGTGGTTAAGTGGTTATTTTATCTCCCAGCCCTTAAGCATAATTGGCAATGTTAGAAGGCTTTTTTTTTTTTTTTGCAGAACGAGGGACTGAACTGAGGCCCTTGTGCTTGCCAGGGAGGCACTTATTCCACTGAGCCATCTCCCCCGCCCCTAGAAGGCATTTTTGATTGTCACTGAATATAGTAGTAATGGTATCTACTGGCTAGAGGCAAAGGATATTGGTGAACACTATACAACAATCAGAACAATCTCTGCTCGCCCTATGCTTCAAGAAATTATCCAGCCCCCGAAATCAGCAGTGTTGAAGCTGAGAACCCTTGACATAAAGGGAGCAGCTGGGTTTTGCTGGCTCAGACAAGGAGCGGAGAAGCAAACATGCTTATAGTGTGGGATCTAGCAGTATGTGGAAACTGCAACCTTTGCAGAACAGGAACTCTCTTTTCAGGATACTTTTAGCAGCTGTAACTCAAGGAAAAATTAGATACACTAGATTCAGAATTAAGATTTGTAAGTCAGTGGAGCAACTTTAAGTATTTTTTGGGTAAAATGTCAAAAAGCAACAGAAATTTATTAGAATGCAAAAGAAGCTGGTGATTGAAATGTGATCTAGGAAAATAAAAGCAAGGAATCATGGAGTAATAAAGTGTATTTGTCCAACCTCCATTCTTTAATTTCTTTTGGGATAAAACAAATTATACATTAACAGGCAATAAACACTAAGTTTATGAGAGTTTGTATGATTCTGGAAAAGGGCCAATCCCTCAGAAAGTCAACAAAGTTATCTGCCTAGGCCACTATTTGTTCATTCTATGGCTTCAAAGATTAAACAAACTAAGCAAAAAGTACTGACTCTATTTTACCACAGTTTTGGCCAACTGTGACAATTTCATTTACTTGGTAGAACACTTTAATGCCTTCTGAGCCCACAATCAATTCTGAACTAGAAATGGTTCCTTAATTTAGCCTAAGCCTTTTGTGGTTATGGATGTTTAAGAATATAAATTAACATTATTGAATTTAAAAAAAACCTACCTAAATCTTTTGATTGGTAGGTCCATGAATCAAGAGAATCACCAAATTCAAGGGAAAATGCTAAACAAATGACATTTTCCATGAAAATTCACTTACACTTAAGGACTTCAATTTTTACCATAAGCCATGTAAACTCTTTAAGCTTCAGTTTTATTCTCTGTAAAACAAGTATTAGTCCCTGTACCCTAGGGATGGGGTAAATGTGTTATGCACCTGTGTTTACTTCATACTAATTGGGCCATACAACTGAAGTGTTTCAAAACCTGAAGGTTTTTTTCCTTTTACTTTTTACACAGGTTTTTTACTTTTACTTCAGGAGCATAATATTTTTCAGGGTCATGCTGGGTTTTAGAGTGAGAATGAGAAGGATGCTACCTAGAACAACAAAGTTACCTCACTCTTTCTAGGTCTGTTTCTTGAGTTTCACACACTCCTCAGAGCCAATCATTTCCATTTCATGGACAACGAAAATGAGATTCAAGTATAAAATCTGTCAAATATGGAATTAGATGCTCTCTGATAAAGGCACTTGAACTGTAATGGAAGTCCAAAGAGAATGAAATCTTACAACTAATATAACTTGGAAATGTGCAGACCTATGCCAGGATAAGTATTCTAGGATAAATTACAAGATGTTGGAAAGTATGAGAAATGACTGAAAAATCTGATGCACTTTAAAAGGTGACAATTTCTTTCAATGGTCTACTTGGATTTTAAGACCCCAGTGAGAAAGATACATGGAGTCCAAGTGAGTCCATCTTTTTGCCTGGGATCAGCTTACATCTAACCATGTTCAAATGGTGGTGGAAGGGCGAGAGCAGAATGCTACTCTCCTAGGGGAGATTTTAAAAAGACCATTTGTTCAGAAGAGAATACATGAAGAGCAAGCTTTGAAGTGAAGTTACTTAAAAGGTGGGGAAATGAAATACAAATATAAAAAAAAAAACCCAACAAAAAAACCCAGAAAGTCATCCCAAAGGCCCTACCTGCCAAGTAGCTCAGCCACTCTGAGAAGTTTAATCAATGATTTTGTACCCAGTATTTATAGCAGCTAAAATATTATCAAAAACTTTGTTCCTAGTTACTAGTAAGGTAAGTAAAAAATGAATCATTTCTGCAATCCTTGATCACAAATATAATCTTTCACATAATATATTTTACAAAAAGAACTGAAAATTGCCTGGTGGGAAGAAAAAAACAAAATACGATCCTGACTGAAGAGTTCTTACAAGACTCTAGTGGTGAGAATAAGATCTCATGGGTTTACATCCAAGTTCAGTCAAGAAAAAGCACATTTAGGGAGTCTTTCTGAAGTTCAAGTGAGGAAGTAGCTCCAAGAATGAATCTAGAATCTTCCATTCATTGTAAAGATAATGTCTAGGAAGATCTTCCTTGCCTCTAGGTGGAGCTTCCAGAATTAAAAGGCACCATCTTAAGCAACACCATTTGATGACAACTGTGTCAAGTTTCAGTTCAGTAATATATAGAATATGAAAGCTGCTATTTGATCCAAACACAAGAACCTCTTATAGTTATCTTGGTTTTTATCAGCAACCTGGATACAAGTCTTTGAGGTAGCTCAGGCCATTTTGAAAAAAGAAACTGTAAGGTGCTTTCAGACACCTACACAATTATTTCTAAGTTTTGCAGTCTCTACAAATGTGGAAATGCATCAACCTATTTCCCCAAGTTTTTTGACTTTAAATGACTCTTGTTTTACTTTGTTTAAAGATAATAGGTATGGCCATTTATTGACTCTATCCTTTGTTCATGTCATCTAATAAATCTCAGACTTTCTATGTAGAAAATTTACAAATGTGCATTACTTAACTCAGAAGTTCCCTCAGTTATTAAAAAAAATTTAGCTCGCTAATTTTATCTTTAAATTTAGTTATCTATAGTAGTTTCCATATGCCACTCAGCACTTCACATCTGACTCACACTGACTTGAAATCACTACCTCTTTTGTTTCTCACTGTAGTGCTGTGGTAATCCCCCTGAAACTGCAGAACAGTCAGGGTCAGAGTTTCACTGACTTTGATACTGGGGAGTGTCACAAAACAAACATGAGTCTCAGTGCTTAAAAGAGGGAAACACCTACAATTCAACTTGCAATTTGAAGTAATTACACTCAGTTTTATGATCACATAAGAAAACTTAAAAGTTTTGTTTTGAATACAGGCTATTTTTTTACTTCCCCAGGAACACTGTAATTCAACAGACCCTTCTTCCATCTGACAGCTAAAGTCACCTTATATCTGAGGTCTTATGCAGATTTTATGACAGTGTGACTTTAAAGGTTGAGGAAATGAACCTGATGTTCAGTACTACTATATATAGTAATTTATTTCATATTGCTAGAAGCCTTTAGTAAAATTGAAATACTGTCAGTAGGCACTCAGATTTACATGATTTTGACCCTCATTTATTGCTTTAACCAATTTTTTGTTACTAAGCCAGTGTTGTGAATTCAGCTATGTTCCTGAACTATACCATATTAAATTTATGTATATCATTACAAAGTTCAAAGATACATAATTTTAAATGCAAAGGCAGTAAAGTATTTTTAACTCAATTTGGTTGCAAATATCCCCATTTATGAGATTTATGAATGAGAGTCTAAAAAACTCAAGGGCCTAAAATTATGCAGTATCTCTTTACTGTTTTCCTCTTTGCCTCCTAGACTCATCTGAACAATGACTTTTGCTACTTTAAATTTATGACCACTTACTCTTCCTATTAAAGCTCTCTTGCATTGTACAAATGGTGTACTTTAAAATGAAAACAAGTCATATGGAGTTAGAATTACATATCCGGGTGGCAGTGCATGCTTTTATAATTATTGATTTCAAAAAAAAAAATTATTGATTTCATCTGGTCCATTGAAGCAACTTAACAGGAACAATTAGTATGGGCTATGAAGTGCGGAACTATGCCACTTAAAACAGCTATTCTTAATCTTTAAAATGGAATCTCATCAGGATTCTCAATGTCCTTTCCTATACTTCATCAGTGCTCCACTGCTCATATTTAATCACTAATAGTAAATGGTTGAAGCATGGGACTCCCCTTTGAGTACTACTAAAATCATCAAACTAAAGTATAATCAAACCTTGGATTGCAAGTAACTTGGTCTACGAGTGTTCTGAAGGATGGGCAGATATTTCTAAGAAACTCTAACTTGGTAAATGAACAATGTCTTGGAATACGAATAGTTCATTATGCCAAATGTCACAGGACAACTTGTTCTCTTGCTGCTTTGATTGATACACAGTGGTTTGGATTATGAATGGAACAAAGTATTCCTGCAAACCAAGGTTTCGTACACTGACATGGAAAAGATGTTCACAATATATTATAAATCTCTTCAACCTTGTATTTATAGTTTTGGGTGAGAGAAGTGGACATTTAAGGGAGAGGAAGTGGGTAGGTAGCAGACAGATTTAATGCTTGGTTTTGGTTTAACAGATCCATTGAACACAATTTAACCTCTAATAATGTACACTTATTTTGTATCTATCTTCTGAATCCAATTATTTTAAGTCTTCTTTTTCTTTTTTTGGCAGTTCTGGGGATTGAACTCAGGACCTTGCCAAGGTATTTTAGTCTTCTTTACTCTTCCTAAAATCTTACTTTGCCTGGGAGATTCTTTTGATAAATCACTACATAATTTTACAATAACTAAACTAGTTGAACCAAATGTTTTTAGGTGAGCATTTACCCTTCCTGAAAACAATAACGCCCCCACCCCCAGGTATACTAGATTCCTAATTGTTCATGCTACATTTTATCAAATATGTGCTGTTCCTGGTAATACAAGTCCAGAGTTCTGGAAGACTCTCTTCTTCAGTGTTTTATAAGCAAGACAGTTTATGTGGAAGGAAAAGCAGGTACAAACTAAGAACTGTAAGTCCTTATCAGTTCTGCTAACAGTGGTTACAAAGTTTTGACTAACACTGACAAGGAAAACCTTCAAAGTAGACTATTTCACAGTGCCCTGGAAGATCCTGACCTTGTGTTAAGTAAATTAAGACTTTCACTTTATAGGTCATCCAATCTAAACTGGAATCATACACCATAACACATTCAAATAATTTAACTTTCATACTTCTGGAGGCAAAGCTCAAAACTAGTGAATTCTGGCATATAATGCTAAGGCAATGATCTTGCCTGCTTACTACTAAACCCATACTCCAGTCTTTTTTAGCTCAGCCCACCTTTGTCTAAAAACTCAAACAAGAAGAATTACTCTGGCAGTGTGATAACTAAGAATTAAGAATAAGTTTAATTTCTTTAAAATTATCTTAGAAATGTCTTTATTCCTTTTAACCAAAGGGCAGCAATTTACTCCAGCATCAAATCAATTTCATAGAGTAATATTTTTGTTAACCACAAAATCTTTTTAAATGAAAGTTTAAAATTTGCCCTTCTACATTAGAAAATAGTTTTACAGATTTTGTGGTTAAAAAGGTAAAAAATCCCATAAAGGCTATAAATCAAGTGAAATCTAAATCAAATTCAGCATTCAATTAATATAGTGTATAAAACAGTTATCTACTATTTTATTTACACCAGGTCAGTAGTGATTATTTGTGGTCAACTGTACAAACATGTAACCAAATCTAAAATGAGCTCCAACTTACTATAATAAACAAAAAAACAAACGTGAACTGGAATGTAAGTGACACATTCAATACCAGGAACATACTAACAAGTCACTATGAGAAAAGGGCATGAACTGAGGAGTGGGAAAATTAGGCAATGGAGGCTTACTTTTAAATAACACTCTCCATCTATGATAAACTACTGATGGTTATACGAAAAACACCAAGGAGAATACATTCAAGTTAATGGAAACAAGTCTTTATTAAGTAACTTTTAATATCAGAAAAATAAAACTCTTATAATTCTCT
>NDGM011190468.1:0-20218 GCA_002564305.1 Octomys mimax
CATCCCTGGCAAGTGCAAGGGCTTGAGTTCAATCCCCGGTTCCTCGAGAAAAAAAAAAAAAAGATACATGACCCTTTTCTACGTAATTGTGATCTTTGCCTTTTTATTACACCAAAGTCAAGTTCCCAAATAAAAAGATACAGACATATTTGGTAAGTGTATGGTGAAAAACATTGCAGCTATAAAATTATTTGGATATTAATATATAATAAGTTCAGCTTAATTCTACTTATGTATAACTTGTTCTTAGCTTTAATCAGTATTGATATAGAATAGAAATTGAAATTCAAATGAAATTGAAAGCTATCACTTAGAATCAACACCATCATTATTAAATTATTAGTAACAGTCATATTACCAGATATTTTCCACTAAAAAACTTCTTTTGTAGATAAAACCACGTTGTAGAACTGAACATTTGCACTAAAATATAAATACGCAATATAATAAAATAAAGCACGATCAAAATCAGTAAATCTTTCCCTTGGATTATTGGAAAACTGACAAATGTTTTATTCATCTAATCTTTTTTCATAGTGTGAAAATCAGAATTAATATGCAAAATTATATATTCAGCAATAGAATATTTTGAAAGTTTAGCATTTTGTTCACAGTATCTCTAATTTTACCTTGCATTGTTATTCAAACTTACCTTTTTATATTTTTCACCTGCTACTTTATTTTTGGTTTTTAATACTTAATGAAAGATTGCCGAACATTAAAAATGACCTCACTGTACAGATCATATATAAATCAATTTTACAAAATGAGCAATGAAAACAGACCCAGTCGCTTAACTGATTAAAATTAATATAAATTAATTTTCTGAACTTCCCTTCTTAGAGAAAATAGATTGGTGAATTTCATTTGGAAAATATGGAGCGAGATCCACAAACGAGGTATCTTTAAGCCACATAGAAAGTAGCTCTGTGCCACATACGGGGCATGTCCTGTACAAGCTTCCTCCTGCACAACCTGTATTTTCTTGTGAATGCTGCTGAATTGAATAAAATGAAGACATGTCATAAAAATCCAACAATGGCTTTACATACAGAGAGCACCTTAGAAATCAATCTTTAAGCCATATTTATTATAGTGCTGCTGCGCAGAGTGTCATTTTCAAGATATCTCATATACGTTATTGCTCAGAAATGTGTAAAGTAACTCTATGATAAGAAAAATGCCAATTTAGAAACAAATGTACCATAAAACTGATTAATATAATTTTTAATATTTGATTGTAATTTGAGTAATATCACATTATACATAATGTTTTAGAAAGGAAGAAAGTTATTTAATGTCTTGTTTGTATTTCTATTTCATTACTTTTGATTATGACATATCTTGAAACTTTCACAAATTTACAAAGAAAAGCACAATCAGCCTTGCATATCCAAACAACTAATCATGTCTGGAAAATTATTCCAGGAAGAAAAATTTCATGTGTACTGAAAATACATAAACTGTCTTTTTCTGTCATTATGTACCAAATACTACTGTGTATCGACTGTTTCTATAGTGTTTACATTTTCATTATTAATACTATTATTGGTGGTTATTTTCAGTTCAGACTCTTAGTGTTCCTCCTGTCTCAGACTTCCCGGTGCTGGGATTACAGGTGTGAGCCACCATGCCAGGTTTTGGGACCAGACTCGCATGCCCTGTGTCCCGGACGGTTCAGCATGCTATACTGGGGATCAAACTCTGGCCCTTGCATTTGCCAGGCAGGTGCTTAGGCTGCTGAGCCATCTCCCCAGCCCTATAGCATTTACATTTTATGATGCATAATGAGTAATGTAGAGCTTATTTAATGTACATGGAAAGGTGTGCATATGTTTTATGTAAATATATGCCACTTTTAATAGCATCCATAGACTAGCATGCACATGGGAAATAAACCCCACACACACTTGAGGAGCACATTCCATGGAGCATCGTGGAATAAACACAGTAGCATAGATTGACAGGTTTTTTTTTTAAATTTTGCCCCATTTGCAGAATTTTTGTCCTAGAGTTTTGTCCTTTGCTTTTTTTCCTCCCCTCTCCACAAGAGAAAAACATTTATGTGCATGAATATGTACACAGAAACACAGACCCTTCCCCACACACACCTCACTGTACATGATTTCTTTAATGGATTTCAGTTACCTTGCTTAAGTTGCATACTAGGTCCTCTACGTAGCACTTCAAAGTATAATAGCTCTAGTATAGCAACCTTGAGTAATTAACACAGTGTAGGAACTTTGTGCCAGCACCTTATGACAATGCCTGAGTGTTTGCTTCCTTTATGTTCTTTCAAGAATTTGTCACTGTGCAGCCATTACCTGATTCATGAATAGATTTGAAAATATGTGTGGATGTGTCACTTTCTTGTCTCCCACTGACAAACACTTGTGATATGTTATAAAATGTATTATTGAAAGAAAAATTTGGTCAAAGAGCTGAGAGGGTAGAAAATAAAAAGTAATGTTAGCATGGAATTCAATTAAGGGGCCAGGGAGATGCCTTAGTGGATTAAGCATTTCCCTGGCAGGCACAAGGGCCTGAGTTCAATCCCCGGTTCCGAAAAAAAAAGAAAAGAAAAGGAAAAGGAAATTCAGTTAAATATAAATGGTGCAATGCAATCCATATTTGACCTTATGAATATTGATATTGCTGATATTTGAGAGACAATAGATGTATCGTTCAGCATCTAGTGATGATAAACTTATCTATATAAAAGTGATGTAGTGACAAAATGGATAATGTCTCAAAAGATATGCTTCTGAAGAAAAATCCTTTAGAAAAAACAAAGTTTATAACAGTGAAAGAAAAAAAATGAGAACTTTACATAAATTTACAAGAGAATAATAATCTTTCAATATGCAATATATAAAAATGGTATTTATTTTATCATAAATTACATTTACTTTTTAGTGTTTCAAGTAAGTTTGTGAAATAAAAATGAGTTTTACTATTTTAAATTATTTTATGAACATACAAAAAATAATTTGAATGTGCTTTAGTGGTTTAATGTTACAACTAAAATATATAAATAAAAAATTAGTTAATTAAATAAATAAAATATATAAATATCATAGAACAATAGTAATTGTTCACTTTCACCACCATTAACCTCTCACCACTCAGGTACATGTATGATACTGCACAAAACAGCATACTACCTTATGAACTGAAGACCATTGCCTATGCAGTGGGGCACATCGCTGGCACACATGATGCAGCCTACTGTTTATTACAATGGAGAGCTCTAAAAGTTTCACCCTCATTGCCTTGTAGTTGCTGTGCGTTTCTGATTCTTAGGTTTTGAAAATTCTATAGGCTAAATCTTCTGAATTTTGGTTGTATGATGAGATCTGGAAAGAATGTGGCTATCCCACTTGGTTACCAAAATTCCCTGGCTTCTTTATATGTCCATTTTTAAGTTTGGTTAATACAACTTCAAGCAAAAAAATGAAAGTATTTGAAATGGAAATAAAAAGCCCTCTCACTAAACCTTGATGTACTTGTTTTATCACAGTTTTATGGGTCTTGCTATCCATTTATGTTCCCTTATTCTTTGGAGATATTTCTTATAAATTTTAGACATTCTTTAGGCAATGTAACATGTATGTCATTAAGTAGAATTTGACATTATGATGCACCACTAGAGATGTGGACAAATACTAAGGATATATATTCAGAGTTACAACAATTGCATACATTTTATCATTTAAACCCCTTTCACAGTTAAAAAAAATACTTTTTTACTTCAGAAATTTTGTTCATGTTAATTTTCTTTCAACCCACTTCTCATAGTACCCCCAAAAGGAATTAGTCTTCTGATATTTCATACCAGAAAGAATTGTGTCTACTTAGAGCTATGTAAAGCTAGAATCAAATAGCTACATTTTCTATTAAGAATTCATTGACATCACAATTTTTAAGACTCACTTCTCTGGTTTCACTTAGCAGTAGTTTGTTCTTTCCTATTTATATTTATGATTATACCACCGTTTTCTTTATCCATTTGTGGAGGATTAATGAATGGTCACCATGTAACATCCAGCTTGACTGAATCAGTGTGGTGCTGAGTGTGAAAAGCCTGCCTGAGGATTGTTGCCAACAGGATTTCTAAGAAAAAGCCACAACTGGAGAAGAAAGGGGTAGTGTTGTTAATTTTTCTGGGGAAGCCTTTCATGCTGGTTTTCCTGATAAGAACTTGGCTGTCATATTATTGAAAGATGCTGGGACCTCACTGTTGCTGAAGATGGCTGCTGTTCTTTTCAGGGGAGCTCTGGTCATTACTTTCAGCATCACTTCCTGTCTCCAGTGCAGATCCCTCAGCCTGCTGGTACATGGCCGTTATCACACTGGTGCAAACTTTCTAGTCTCTGCCCCTGACCTTTGGCCTTCCTAGCATAGGTCCTTGAAACATATTCATGTGAGAATGTCATGGGCTCTAGTCCTCCAGCTGAAATCATGCAGGACCTTGCCATGGGACACAGGTCCTCAGCAGGATTCTTTGGGATTTCTAGTGTGTGTATAGATCTCCCTTATTTTTGCATTTGACTCTTACAGTGAATATTATAAACTATATGTCCCATATGATATTATTTCCATTGCAAACCCTGACTGCACCACCATGCTATATGGAAGAATCATTAGGATTTAAATATAAGGAACTCTATGTCTCTCAGTGTTATTGTGTATTGGTCTTTAAAAAAAAAAACAAAACAAAACAAGAACAGAAAGCAAAACTGCTGGAACCATTTTGGGGGGAAAAATAGGATTTCCCACGTCTCTCCAAAAAAGTTGAACATGTCATGTACCCTCTACACTTTCAGCATTTCAGCTTCTTAATTTTAGCTTTTGCTGTGTTTTTCATCATAGGATGGCCACAAGTTCAAGGTCAGCCTGGTCTACGCAGAGAGTCTAAGACCTGCCCGGACCATATCATGACAATGACACCCTGCCTCAAAAATTTCTTCTGATTTTACAAGTATTTTTTGTGTACCTTTATTATTGATTTGTAGGAGGTTGTATTTGGTTATTATTTTCCTAAATTTGTAACATACATCATTATTTTAAAAATAAGCAATAGTGAATTTGTGTGTCATATTTATGTACGGGCTATGCAAATCTTTCCCTTTTAAACTAATTTTTGTGCATGATCTATGAAAGAGAACATGTCTAGCGATACTCTTTTCCCCTTCCTTTTTCCTTCTTCTACTCCTCCTCTTCCTCCTTTTGTACCTTCCATCACCTTTTTCTTTTTGCACTAGGAGATTGTCACTGAGCCACATCTCCAGCTCTTTATGTATTTTATTTTTCTCATTTTGAGATAGCATCTCACTGACATGCTAAGTTGCACAGGATGGTCACGAACTCAACTCCTCTTGGCTCACCTTCCAGGCAATACTGATGTGAACCACCATGACACCTGGCTGTAGTTATTTTCTTACAACATTTTTTGATTAACACTAATGTGTACTTATGAAGTCATACTTTATGGAAATTCATTGTACATTTTTATTTGCTTATCTAAGAAAAAATTTTTGTCATTAAGTCAGAAATATATTATCACATTTCTTCCTTTAAAAAGTTTTGACTTTGTTTATAACATAATAATAAATGTTACTAGTGATATTTAACCATAACAAAGGGTAATAGAAAAAAAGACCAAAAAATTCAAATATTTTGAATTTGGGTAAGACTGATGAATCAACTATTATAAAAATTTGTAGTGTATCAGATACAATATTTATATATAAATGATGTTAGATAAAAGATGACTTAAGGATGTATTTTCCATAAAATCTAACATTCAGGCATAGTATTTTCAAAGAAAAATTAAATGTGAAGCAGGTAAGATTAAAACCAATATTTTGCTTTTCAACCAATTGTATCATCAGATTTTGCTATTAGCAAGGTCATTGTAGACCCTATCTTCTAGACATCTAATTCATCACTGGACATGGGCTGGGGAGGTAGCTCATCAGCATAAGCGCCTGTCTGGCAGGCATAAGGTTCAGAGTTTGATCTCTGATACTGAAAAGAAAATCAGCACTGAACAACAAAACCTGTATTATATTGAGCTACTTCATCTATATGAAACATATGAGACATAAAATTGAAAATACAAAATCCATACAATGATGTATTCTATTCAAATGTGTTTTTGCAATATACATTGCCATATGTTCCAATAAAATATTGAACAATTGAAATCAAAGATTATGGATATTATTTAGAAACAATGTTTCACAACCTTACTTCATGATTGAATAGTTTATGTATAAGGTATGCATTTATAAATTATATGAACGATGTAAAATATCATTTTTTTCCACCTAACAGGTTTTTGCTGAGTTGTGCTGAAATATTCCCTGAAATTTCTGTCATTCCTGAGGATGTTGCAAACCATAAGAAAAATTTGCCACACAAAATAGCTTTCCTCAAACATCTGCTGCCAAGAAAATTTGTTTGGAGCTTGTGATGATGGATGAATTTTTGACAGGTAATTGCAATTCAGATCAGATGCAGACAGATTTAGCACCTAAAAGCTCCTAGTTTATTAAAATCACCATTGATTTATTTAGCATCCCGTCTTCCCTCTAAACTGTCTTGCATTTTAACACTCTTTGAGAATTAATAATTTAGCTATGATACCTATAATTTATACAGTTGTTAGAAATATGTTATATTTTCTTGGTCCTGCAAAGAAAATATTAAATAAGGTAGTACTTGTAAAATGAAGCAATGCTTTTGTGTTGTTAAGAAAACTGAAAAATTGGCATTTACACAACAGTGGTCAATTACTTGTCATCAAGTATGTCCAACCTACATAATGTTTCATCCATTAACTAATATTTTGTGAACACATAATGTAAGCTTTATCTTGATCTTAAGAGCTTTTCTGGAAATACTGACTCTAACTTGGTAAAATTGCACACAGGAAATGTAGTAGGTTGTATGCCACAAATTAACTTCTATGCAAAAATGAGAGAATAAAATTGAGCAGAGGAAGGAGTTTGTGGGTTATTCAATTGCAACAAAAGTCACAGAGATCTCACTGGGCCATAGCAGTTTTAAGTAAAGAGACCAGACATTTCTATCTTTCTGTTTTCTCCTACATAGAACAGCCAATGGATATGAGGGTGGAGAATAGGACTTTGATTAAAGTGCCTGTACACCGTGGCTAAAACTCACTGGAGTATCTGGAGCCAGCCAGCCCTGCTTCCAGCATCCTGGGAGAAAGGAGTATTTCAGTGCTATAGGAAGTGTGGACAGCAGTGGGTGGGTACTGTGTGTGCGCATGTGTGTATGCCTGATTGAAATTCAGATACAAAAGCCATCAGTATTTTTATGTTTTTCACATAAGAATATAAAACACAGCATTTAAAATAAAAGTAATGGCTGAGGACATAGCTCCATAGTTTAAGTGCCTGCCTGGCAAGCTCAAAGACCTGGGTTCCTTCCTGGCACTACATACCATGCCAGCCCAGGAACACCAGGCTCTTCATGTTGACCACTGAAACCGAGAGTGATGGCACACACCTGTAATCCAAGCAATGGGGAGGGTGAGATAGGAGTCCCACTATGAGTTTGAGCTGTGTAGCAAGACTCTGCACCAAATCAATAAAACATTTTTTAAAACACTGTAAAATAAACATACCCACACCCCAAAACATTGTGAAAAGTACTGAAGTCATCTCTATGTTCCCCTCTAGTGATATATCATACCTTTTATTCCAGAGAGAAGCTTTTATGCTATACTTCTAGTCAACTCTTTTATAATTTTATTATTATTATTATTATTATTGGTACTTGGGATTGAATTCAGGACCCTGCACTTGCCTGGCAAGGACTTATTATGCTGAGCTATCTTCCCGGCCCTCTTTTTATGAGTCTAAAAACTATTTCTATGATACTAAGAGTTAAGCAAAAATAAGAGTTACATATTATATAGCATATATATATACATATATATATATATTTGTCACGTGAGTAGTTTTTCAATGATGTGTTAGCAGGGATACCGCATAGCATATTTAGACACTGATGATATCCTTCATATTTATTTCTCAGTGCTCATTTTTCTCTTATCTCTAGTAACATTCACACAGTATTGCCTTTCTGGATCTCTATTTGAATTTGATTTTTTTTATCATTTTCTTTGTCTTTGTGTTATTTTTCATGGATAATGTACTTCTAATATACCTAATAAGCAAATAGGTCAGAATTTTCTAAAATCTTCTTTTGCCCACTGATAGAGGTATTTTTAAGTATGCTTATTTCCTATATACTATGAATTCTGTGTTGTTTTCTTAATTAGTTATTCCTACGTATTTCCCTCTTTGTCCTATAGTGATGTGGATCCGTATGGACGGCTGTCAATGCTTGCTGTTTGAGGAACACCCTTGGCTGAGGATTCTGTTGTGTCCACTGTGAGGACATCCATTCTCAGGGGAGCTCATCAGAGAATGACAAGTGTATGTGTCCTGAGCATAGCACCTGGAAGCCTTTCAACATTGCTGTAATGAGTTGGCAAATTTTCCTCCCACAGCGTTGGTACTCTGGCATCCTGAGTCAGTGAATTATGGAAAACTCCCAAGGTGCACAGGAGTAACTAATGCACCCTTCCTTATGTAAAATAGCAAGAATTTGATGCCCTTCTATATGTCTTAGCAATTGTATTCTGGGATTTAAAAACAACATTCCATACCTTGATATATTCCTTGTCACATCCATGCCATTCTTATTTTAATATATGGGTACCTATAGCTATATGTTTTCACTTTTTGAATGCTAAGCTTTTTATGCATACATGTTTCTTATTATATTTGGATTCCTACCAGGTTTTTGCTTTGTAGAAAACATTTGAGTTTAATGAAGGTTAATACACGTAGAAAAGTCATTTATTTTAAATATTCTATTGTTGACATTGCACAGCCGCGTTGCTAGTCGCACACCACCCATGATTATAAAGAACACTACGCACAGAGTCTATTGAACAAGATGTGGAGCCACAGTGACTAGGCTAGTCCCCAGCAATACCAGTCACTTGCTGAGCAATTGCAAGCAAATTGCTTAATACTTCTGATTAAAAAAGTATTAAGTATTAAACTATTAATATAGTTTAATTAATATAAGTGTTAAGTATTAAACTAAGTATTAAGTATTAAAACTATTAAACCTAGTTTTCATTGTGAAAATTTGTGTCCAAGTCTATTCATTACAGAAAAGCTTTGTGATGAATGATATGAATATAAATGATGCTTTGAGAATAATACTAAAAATCTGTACATTGGATGCAAATCCTTTTCTATTATTAAAACTTATATTTAAAGTTTCACATGTATCTTGGTGTAATTAATATTACCCAGAACCTTGAGTTTATCTTTCTTTATAGCAGAGTAGTACTCCATTATATAAGATTATTATGTGTTTTTTTATCGATTGTTCAGTTGATGGACATTTGTGTTGTTTCCAAAATTTAGCAATGACAAATTGTGCCACTATATACATGGCTGTACAATTATTGCTATGTTAACACGTTTTCAGTTATGTTGGAAAAATACCCAGCAAGTAAATTGCTGGATTGAATTGGACTTCTAATCCTAGTATTTTGTGGAATCTCCACACTGATTTTCATAGTGTTTGTACCAGTCTCCATTTCCACCAACAGTGGAACAGTGGAGCATTCCTTTTTCCCCTCAGCCCCTCCAGCACTTGTTATTGCTTGATTTCTTGATAATAGCCACTCTTTCTGGGGTGAGATGGAATCTCAGAGTTACTTTAATTTATTTTATCTCCAGTGTAAGAACCTGGGCATGGAGAAAGGGATTAAACATGATCAACATTTGCTGTATACTGACACATGTACCAATTGCACATATGGATGTAATGATTATTTACTGCAAACACACGCTAAAGAAAAATTGGTATAAGAAAGATGACTAGATAATGGGAAAATTCTTAACATTTCTACAACTATAGCTTTGTTAATGTTATAATGTTGATCTGTACAATTACTATAAGAAGATTCTGATTTCCGTGGATCATTGTACTATGAATTATTAAATAATATAAAGAATATATTTGAGTGTCATTTCATTTTACTACTAGAGAAAAGATTTTCCTTAATATTTATTTGCTTCTCTCTTCAAATCTTCCACTAATGATCTCAATAGATAGGACTCATTTTGGAATATGTTTTAATTATTATTTATTCTTTTGGGTGTATATATTATTTATGAGAGTGTGAAAGTGTTTTCTCTCTCTCTAGAGCTATATTTTTGTCTGCTTATACATAGTACTATATGTGTTTTACATTATTTAGACTGAGAATAGTTTGTTTATGTGTGTATACTTTTGGTATGTGATGTAGAAATTAATTTAATAACTTAATTTTAGAATGTGGCTCCAAATATTTTTTCAAATAATATAATATTTTTCGGCTTGAACATGTCTATGCATGTGTTTTTGTGTATAGAAATAATAAAATAATATTTGTTTTACTTAGTTTCTAAACAAGATTTTTTATGAACAATGTTTATGTTTCTACTTAAATTGTTTTTCTTTTTTAAAGTTTTTAAAACTATTTATTTATTTGCTATAGGGTCTTACTACACAGCTTGGACTCATGGTGAACCCCCTGTTTCAGCCTCTACAGCACTGGGATTACAGGTGTGCACCACCACTCCCAGTTTCAGTTGCTTCTTTGTATACTTCTGTTGGATAGTGATTTCTTTATATTCAATGTAAAATAGTATAAATATATTTGTTTCATTTGAAGAGCTATATTGTCTTTAAGAATGATTTCCAGGTTTATGTTTCCAATTCATCAATGTATATTTTTTAATGGGATTTATGTGTCTTCTCATTCTTTTATATTCCTGAAAATTGTTACTTTCCTTTCATTGTCTTAAGTTTTCTACCATCCTGATGATTCTTGGTTTACATCTTTAATTTATGTAATGAAATTGAGAAATCCTGTACAGTTTAGTTACCAGAGAAGTTTCTTGGAATAAAATTTTTCCATGGATTGGGTGTAAAGTTCTTAGTTTGGGATGATTCAAACACATCACATTCATTTTGCCCTAGTTGGTGGGCTTGCCAAAGTTGTGACTAAGACAACTATGCAGTAGGGGCAGGAGGTAAAAATAGGAGTTATAAGTAAAACAACAGCAAGACATGCAGGAACTCAACTAAGTGATTCTGATTTAAATCCTGCTGGCAGAAGTAGTTCTACAATTACAGAATGTTGCAGGATTTGCCACTCTAAAAGCCTGTATAGCACATACTAATTGTCCCCAGTCTCAAATTGATTTTGACATGTTTGGGTAGAATTGATTGTCTATGATCTCTGTGCACCCAAACCCTCATTTTTCTGATAATATATATTTATAGCCACTCTTGGAGCAGTGTCATCATAGTCTCAGATGATCAAGAATTAGATTTACATTAAGATCATGCAACCAAGATATCTTGCATGCACAGTGCACAGGTGCATTTCTGCTTTCGCAATAATCTCACTCCACCTGTGGTCTAACAGGATTCAGAGATAAGAAGTGATCTGAGCACCACATAACAGCTGTAAGTACAAATGACTGTTGCTGCTCACCACCTGAGTGACCCATTTCCTAACAGAGAATGCACTGATTCATGAGTTGGAAACTGAAAATTCCTGAAATATTTGATGTTTGTTTAGTATGGTTGAAATTCCATGCTATAAAAGTCTGCTTTTATTCTTTGTCAAATCATTGTATGTGACAGAAAGTAGTGTGTTTGTGGGCATAGTATAAAAATACATTATTGTGAGAGAATGACCATCCATTTGCCCCGGGTATGGAAGAATATCTACAAAGCAAGGACTCTCCATACTTCCATTCACAGGGTCAAAACCACTGCCTTTTCCTAGAAACCAACCATCTTTATGTGGTAGAGAGATGACACTACTGCATTCTTCACCAAGATCCCCAGTTACTAGTAATTGCAGTTGTCTTTTATGATGTACTTGAAAATTATTAGTTTCTCTTGTTTAGAACCATTTTTCCCTCATTGTGCAATTTGTGAGGAGTCATCCTATGGCAATGTTCTCCCAAAATCACCCTTAATGAAGTGAATTCATGTACAAATGAGATATCGTTCAGTTATTAACAGAAATGGGGCAAGAATAAGGACAAAGTCGAGCAAGGAGGTGATTTGAATTGAAGTTAAAGGATCTATGGCTTTAGCCTGATTCTGCAGTTGTCTGGAGTAAAAACTAAGGCATGAATTTTATCCTCATTCAGATAAATGATTATCATACTGCCACATAAGTCAGGCAATGATGTATCTTCATATGTAGTCAATAGAAAAATGCACATTCCCAGAAATGTTACTGTCTAGATATGAGATGCTACAACTGCAGGAGCCTGAGTATGTTCCCCAGGAGGAGCCATGTCAAATTGTGTCAACAACCAAGAGTAACAGAGTTTGTCATTGCTCTGTCTACTCTTCCATGAATGGAAGATTGGATCAGTGTTTTACCTCTTAAAGAACAAATATTTGTTTAAAGTATGCATTGCATAGTAAAAGACTAAATTCTATATTCACAAAAATTCTCTCTGAATTGACATTTTAGTTGTCCCAGCAATGGACAGGATGTCTGCTTTTGTTTTCTGTTTTTTAACTCATCATTAATTTTATTGAAAATCAATAATAATTATATAGCAAATTAAAAATTATAGATAAATATTGAAATGTGAAAGATATAAGATGTAGACAGTGAATTTTATAGATTCTTGCTTTGCTTTATAACATCAGTACATTATAGGAAATTGTGTGACAAAATCAAGTTTCTCTTTTATGTAAATCTACTTTGACATCCGCTTTGCTTTATACTGAATCACTTTCTCAAATGCAATGCAATGAAAGAGCCCATGTCAGTAGATTTTATACTCAATGAACATTTGGATTAGTTGTAACAATAAGACAGAAAGCCTAAAATGCAAGTCTTTATAAGGGATAAAAAGAAATTGATGACATGACACTACATAGAGGACCCCTAAAAGTTGACCAAGAATCTTGTAGATTTAATTACCACATTCAGCAATGTAGCCACATACAAAAGCAACACTCAAAAATCAGTAGCATTTTTTACAAAAACAATGAACACACTGAGAGAAATTGGGGAAAATGTACTTTTCACAATAACATTCAAAAAAAACCTTAGGAATAGTTTTACAAAGGCCACAAAGTATTTATACAGTAAACAGTTTGGTACTTTGAGAAAAGAGATTGAAGTGTATATGAGAAAATGGAAAAATAGGGCTGCCCAAGTATCTCAGTGGATTGAAGGACCTGCAAGCAGGTGCAGGGATCAGGGGTTCCATCCCCAGGCCTGCAGTGCTGGCCCTGGCCCAAGGGCATGCTGAGAAGGCAATTGATACCGGATGTGGTTGTGGTAGAATGAGCTGTAATCCCAGTTCTTCGGAGGCTGTCAACTGGTGGATCACTATGAGTCTGATATAATAGTGAGAACCTGAACACCCTGTAGACCCTTCCCTAAAAAATACAGAAAACAAGAAAGAAAGAAAAATATTCCTTGCTCCTGGAAAGGAAGAACCAACATTGTGAAAATGATCATACTCTCAAAATTGTTATACAGATTCAATGCGATCCCAATTAAAATATCATTACTATACTTCACGCAACTTGAGAAAGCTCTCCTCAAATTCATTTGGAACCAGAAGAGACCCAAAATATCAAAAAGAATCCTGAGAAACAAATAAAAGGCAGGAGATATCACATTCCCAGTCCTGAAACTATACTGTAACGCTACTGTGATAAAATCAGCATGGCTTTGGCACACAGACACACCTGAGGGTCAGTGAAACTGATTAGAAGACTTGAATACAACTTCAAACGTGCTCAGCTACCTTATCTTTGACAAAGGGGTCAAGCACGCTCACTGAAAGAAAGATTGCCTCTTCAGTAAATGGCACAGGAAAAAACGGGCTTTTCACATGCCAAAGGCTAAAACTAGACTCATGCATTTCACCATGAACTGAACAAAACTACAGCCAAAATTGATGAAATATTTAAATATTAAAACAGAAACATGGGGCTGGGAAGATGGCTCAGTAGAATAAGTTCTTCCCTAGAAATCGCAAGGGCCTGAGTTCAATCCCCAGTTCCAAAAAAGAAAAAACAACAACAACAACAAAAAAAACAAAACAAAACAGAAACACTAAATTTTTTGGAGGAAAAAGAAGGTAGACATATGTGTAGGTAGAGAGTCAGTGAATTAAAAAAAAAACTCAAGGAGGGAAATGCTTCAAAGAATCAACAACTAGGATTTCATCTTTTTGAAAGGTTTTGTACTTCAAAAGAAATCTTCAACAGAGTAAAAACAAAACCCACAAACTGGGAAAAAAATCATAGCGGACTCTGCCTCCAACAAAGGCCTTCTATCTAGAACAAGAAGAACTTAAAAAAAATCAGGCCCCCCAAATTCAAAGACCCAATCCAAAAATGGGCATCTAAGATTAATATATACTTCTCAGACGAAAAAATACAAATGGCAAGCAAATATATGAAAATATGTTCAACCTCATTGGTCATTTGAGAAATGATAATTAAAACAGCACTGATATTCCATCTTATCCCAGAATACTGGGTAACATCAAGAAGTCAGCCAATAACTAAGGCTGGAGGGGCTGTGGAGAAGATTGAACTCTTCTCCACTACTGGTGGGCATGCAGACTGGTACAACCACTATGGAAGTCATTGTGGATATTCCCTAAAAAGCCTGGATTGGAGATGCCATTCATAGCATCTATTCCTCTGCTGGATATTTCTCCAGAGACCTGAAAATCTCATTCCATAATGTTATATGATCATCCATGTGTATGGTAGTGCAATTTATCATAACTAAACCCTGGAAACAACCTCAATGCCCATCAACGGAAGAATGGATAGAGAAGATGTTTTGTTTTTCTTTACTCAATGAAGTATTATTCAGCTATAAAACAGGATAAATTTGAGTCTTTTGTCAAAAATGGATGCAAGTAGAGAACATACTCTTAAGTGAAATAAATCAGACCTCCACAAGCAAACATGGTACTGTCTCCTTAGTTGAGAGGCTAAAAGAGAAAAATGGAACCTGAAGGGTACAATAGATACAGGAAAAGGGAAGTGGACTTATTCAAAAGGAAAGAGTTACTGAGTTGAGGAGGACATGAGAGGCAGTAGGGGAAAGAAACTATGTAAGTAAGCAGGATGGTTTTTACAACTGTACTGTGCATTTCTGCTGGTCTATAGAAAGGAGCAGATAATACTTAATTTGTTTTGTCTACTAGTATCAATTGATTATACTTTTTTTCTTAATTTCTTATACATTTCTTTCTTCTTTCAATTTTTTCATGCATATATCTGGTGATATGAATACCTGGATGGAAGACAACTCTATGTTTTACAAGAAATACTATGACATTCATATTACTTTTAAGTTAATATCTGTCTCACTTTAATTTTCCTGTTTCAATTCTAATTTTTACTCTCTTTAAAAAATATTTAAAAACTAATGATAAAAATTTAATTTGAAAACTTTTTGGAACATAAAATTGTATGGAATCAAATTTCTACCTATGGTTGGCTGATTTTTTAAGGATATTATTATATTTTGTCTCAATACTAATCTGTGCTAAAGATATCTAGTGTTAAACCTGGGAGTACTAAGTGATGATGGGTTATCCCATGATATCCACCTGTGGATAGTTCTTATCTTTTCAAGCATAGGAATATGTATTTATTGTTAAGGATGGATATCACAGTGTCACTGCACAAATTCTGAATGTTAGAGTACAAAAGCTGCTGGATATGCCAGAACCCTCTATTCCTTGATTTTGTGGATATTTTATACTGAACAGTTTCCAGTGGTAACAAGTAGGACATGCTCTAACAGCCAACCTACACACTTTGACTGGTCAACTAGATTCATTTCCAAGGTTCTTCATTTCTTCTGTAACTTCCCTTCCAGAAAGGTGTAATTCACTTGGCCTCTGTCTGGTCAGTTGCATGATTTGTCACCCTGTACATGTGTCTCCCCACTCTGGAAGTTCTCTATCTACTTGAATTGGTGCTTTTTGCCCTATACTGGAAGGATTTGTCTTGACCATTTATTTTAAAAGTTTTTATTTTATTGTAACAATTTTTACACGCAGATTATGATGACCTCAAGAAGTGGTCAAATGTATATAACATAGTTTATTTCCTTTTTTAAAACCATTTTTCCTTCACTTCTCATTCCTCTTGTTCCATTATTGATTTTTGTTGATATTATTCTTAGCTCATGTTATAACATATAGTGTTCACAGTAATTGAGGCTATTAGGCCTCCATATATGACCTCTCATTACCGTACACATCCCCTTCCCTTCCTCTTCACCTCTTGCATGCACTCGGTTTCTTGGGCCACTTCTGTACGGCAGGAGATCCATCTTGTCCCCTTTTGCTCATCTTTTATTATTGTCTTTATTTGTGCTTTGTCTCAGTCCGATGAATAACACCATTTTTTAAAGTGAGAGTGTGTGAACGTAAACTACAGTACAAGTTGCTTTTCAACGTCAGTAAGCACACTGAACTGATCCGTACTCATGGATCTCTTAGTTTATTTTCCTAATGTACACATGGTCAAAGATAAATACCATAGTGAGTATTTTGTATTATTTTTGTGTCAGTAATCAAACTCAGGACCTTATACTTTCCAGGAAAACATAAAATAAGATACTGTAATAAACATAATCTGAGAGGAAAAAAGAATTGTGTCAGTCTCAGTCTCACCTAGAAGCATATAATATTCTACCAGTCAATTTATATATGCTCCAAGAACCTAGCCTACTTTTAGGAAAGACAAGAAGAGCTATATTGGTATATTCCTCACATTGCTACTGAAAACAATGGCAATTATTTTCATCATCTTTTGGGTATAGCAAGATATTACTCTCATATATAATATCTCCTTTATCTAAAAGCCATAGGAGCCTAGCAATCAATATTCTTCCTTACTGGTAGAAAATGAAAAATAAAGTAGAGTTCTCTTATGTTAGAGAGAATTAATATGTGGATTAATTTTAGTCTTTTGTAAAATAAACAATAAGGTGGAATTAAGGGAATGAGATTTATTGGGGAAATATTGATAAGGAAAGATGGAGGAAGAGTGATGTGGAGGAGCTTGGGAGATTTGTCAGATTGAAGAGATGCTCTGAAATCAGTACAGGGAATAAAGTAAAAGAGACAGAAAAGAGTAAGAGCATTGGACCACACAAATCTTCAATACCTCTCAGAAACTGAAAGCATAATACTTCAGCGAATTAAAAAAATGGCCACCTCAACTGAGTGGCTTTCCTTCCTATTGTGATTAGGGGTTAGAGACAGCAACTACTCAATCTTTCTGGGCAGAAATAGCATTGGTCATTTTCACTACGCAGACACTTACAAATAGGTCCAACTAATGAAAAATGATAATGTTAAGTGAAGTTAGCAAATGAAATATTTCAATGTAATTTCAATATATATTACTGCTAAATAAGAATTTACAACAATTTTTAAATAAATTCATTTCTACAAAAGTATAAATAAGAAGGACAAAGAGAGAAAACCTTCTTAGTTGAATTAAATAAAAAAGAACAAATAATATGAAAAACCTATACTATAAACATGGTAAGATAAGGTTAATATGTGTATATGTCTAGATGTTTACTTCTAAAATTACACTGTATAGTTATATATTTTTGAAATTAAAAATATATCACCTATAGGTAAAGTGAACAGATATTCATGCAATTAAAATGCACAATTGAATTTTGGCAAAATTTTTCATCCTAAAACATATAGACAAATGAATAAAAGATCAGTTGTAAGAAATGAAAAAGAGCTTTTTAAAATATAGTTATTATTTCTATTTTGCAAGTGAAAGCAAAACCAAAGGGAAACAAAATAAAACAGTTAAAGTGACATCTTCATATAATTTGCCTTCAATTGTTTAGTTAATAAATGATGAAGACTAATAGTGTATATATGTCTCCTTATATACAATGCTAATTATTAGTCTAAAACTCTCAAAATAAATGCAAATTGTGTACACTAATGGAAACATGACTATAGAGAAGTAACCTCAGATTGAGGAATAATATGGTACCCATGAAATGTTAAGATTATTTGGATTTTAACTTTAGCATGTGTTTTCATCACTTTTCTTTTACCAGGACAAAATATCTGACATCCATCACATAAAGAAGAAAATTTTGTTTTAGCTCAGGTTTTACAGAGATCAGTGCATGGTAAGCTCTTGTTAAGACAGAAAAGTCAGGATGCACGGGCTTAGCCTGAGAGAGCTGCTCCCTTCCTAAGCCACGATGAGAAAGACTAAGAAAATGATCAGAAAAGGGATCAATATAAGTGTAGCATCTGAGATGACACACTCTCAGTCCATCAAAACACACCAGAAGTGTTAAGTGCCCAGGCTTCTTGCTAGCCAATCAGATTTCCAAAGAAGTTTAACCATCTCAGTTAATTACAAAAATAACTTTGATAATATCAAATTTAGTATTTGTTTAAATTTCAGTGTAGCAGAAAAACAGAAATGGGATTACATTCCTATGGAATAAATTGGTTAAGATGTTATAAAAACATTCTCATTTTAATAAAAATTAAGAAAAGAAAAATTTTAATTATAAATAAAATGAGAGAAATTAACTCACTGCATATTTGATTTGTGTCAAATTTGTACTGTCTATTTCTATTTAAAGTTTTATGATGATGTATTTTCAGTTAATGTGATGAAGTTTTCCCTTTTATTTGCCTTAACAGATTTATAAAATTTGTATCAATTTATGAATAAAAAATGAAAAAATTCCATCCGCAATCCTCTGCTGCCTTACATTCTAATTGTTTCTTCTCAAATTGCTCTTCTTACAGTCACAGAATATGTAACACTTACGCTTTCAGACAATATTTTAAGCATATGTATTGTAATTATTCTTATGCTTATAAAATGTTATTTAAAATAATGTTACAAAATAATTATATATAACTATGTGTTTCCCTATTGACAGGAAACACATAAGTTTACTTCATTTTTACTCCCTTCCCTCACCTGAAAGACTACAACAATCCCCAGAGTACAAATCTGAAAATAATTAAGTGATAAAAGCCAGAAACAACAAAGCAGATGTTTTGTGCTTTTATCTGTGTACAACATCAAACAGACAATGAGGTAAAAGACCAAGATCTCCAGTTATATTTCTAGGGTGTTGACTCAAAACTGAAACAAAGAAGGCTTAGGTGATGCTGAGAATATTTGTGTATTCATCCGAAATTTTATTGTGTGTGTTATTATGTAACATTCTTATGACCAGGCAATGTAAAACTTTAAAATTATGAATTTGCTTGTTCTTTGATTCAGCTTTCTGTTTCTATGATAAAACACCTGACGTAAACCATACACAAGTAGGAGTATTTTAGCTCACATTTTCAGGGTTTCTGTTTAGGTTCAGTTGGCTCCCTAAAAAAAAAAAAAAAAAAAAAAAACTGAAAGAGAATAATGCAACACAATAAATAAGACAGAGAATTTCAAAAAAATGATAGGAAATTAATGGTTATTATTGTTTTGGAATTTGTGGTAGAGCAGAGAACAACAGTGTGGTGGTCAGTGTGGGAGGGAAGTTGTTCATTTCAGGGCAATTGAGGAAGGAGTGGAGAGAGAGAGGAAAACGAAGAGGAAGATGAATGTTATAATTCAGGAGAAGGTTTACATTCAAAATGTACATGCATATTTAACTTCTTTCCTAACAGCAGATGCCAAACATCAGCACTAGCAACCAGGAAGAAGTTCATGTGATTTTTGAGCAGGTCTCTGATGATGGACCTGGGGCCACCTGCCGGCCAACATAACTGTTGTGCTAAGCTCTCCCCGTGCCAAGAAGGACAACTTTCCTGGCCAGAGTGGTCACAGTCCACCAGCTTCTCCACGTTGCACACAGACCTGCTTTCACAGAATTCCTTCATTTTTCACAAAATATACATTATTGAGGGACAGATAGAGAGTAAAAATATTAACCATGCCAAAATGTGTCTGCATTTACAATTTCGCCTGGGTTCTGTGGCTTCTATCATTCTGAAGTTGTCTTTTACAAAGTTAGAATATATATATATATATATATATATATATATATATATATATATATATA
>NDGM011190469.1:0-16542 GCA_002564305.1 Octomys mimax
AAAAAAAAAAAAAACTAGACCTGAGGATCAATGCAACAGATAAGAAAATGTAGAAACAACTACAAACACACTCAGTTGCTTTATCTTTGACAAAGTGGCCAAACTTGTTCATTGGAAGAAAGATGGCCTCTTTAATAAATGGTACTGGCAATACTTGCTTTCCATATGCTGAAGGCTTAAAATAGGCCCATGTCTATCACCATGCACAAAACTACAGTCATCATGGATTAAAGGGCCATAGAGATAGCTCAGTGGTCCAAGCACCAGCCTGGTAAGGACTTGAGTTCAGCATCTGGTACCACATGCTGTGCCAGCCCCACCTCAAGACCAGGTGTGGTGGTGCACTCCTGTAATCCCAGTGCTTGGAAGACAGAAACAAGAGGATCACTATGAATCTGAGCTACATAGTGACACCCTATGTCAAATACATAAAATTTAAAGAAAAAAGGATTGAAGATTTAAATATTAAAAGTGAAACAAATCTTTTAGAAGAGAAAGTAAGTAGAAACCTTAAGGATACAGGGATGGGTAAAGAGTTCATGAACAATAATCAAACTGCTTAGGAAATAACTTCAAATAATCAACAATTGGTATCTCATTATTTTGAAAAGTTTCTGCATGTCAAAAGAAATCATCAACAGAGTAAAAAGAAAACCCACAAATTGGGAAAAAATTATATAGGACTGTCCTTCAGACAAAAGACTCCTATCTAGAACATATAAAGGATTTTTAAAAATCAGACCTCCAAAATTAGGCATCTGAGGTAAATGTATGCTTCACAAATGAAGAGTTACAAATGGCAAATAAATACATGAAAAATGTTCAATGCTCAGTCAAGAGATGCAAATTAAAACAATGCTGACACACCACCTTGTGCCAGAAAGAGTAGCTATCATCAAGAAATCAATCAATAGCAAATGCTGGAGAGACTGTGGGGAAGAAGGAACCCTTCTCCACTGTTGGTGGGAATGTAGGCTGGTACAGCTATTATGCAAATCAATACGGAGATTCCCAGAAGAGCTAAGATGGGAGAGCCCATTCAAGCCAGCTATTCCCATCTTAGGTATTTTTCCAAAAGTACTGAACTCATCACACCACAGCAATCTATGTGCACCCATGTTCATTTCTAGCAGCACAATTTGCCATAACTAAATCTTGGCAACAACCCAAACGTCCATCAACTGAGGAATGGATAAAAAATATTTTTACACAGTGGAGCATTATTCAGCTATAAAACAACGTGAGGCTTTTGTATATAAATGGATGCAGCTAAAGACTATATTGATAAATGAAATAAATCAGATTCACATGTGCAGATATCATATTATCTCGCTGGTATGAGAACCTAAAAGAGTAATTAAAATCTAAAAGGAACAGCAGATTCTCTGAAAGGGAAAGTAGTCGTTCACTGGGAAGGAAAAACTGGGATATAACGAAAAAGAAAAACTGAAAGAAGGGGAAAAGCTATCTTTAGGTGTATATGCAGAATAGTTTTTGATAATTGTACTGCTGATTTCTGCTGGTCTTTTGAAAGGAGCAGTTAACAGTTAATTTTTTTTCTTTTTTTTTTTTTTTTTTTGTCTTTTAAATTTCTTGCAACTTTTTTGTTATTTTTGTTGCTGTTGTTGTTTTCTTTAAAGGAATCTTGCACATTTATTCCTGGTAGCCAGAGCAACTGATTTGAACATAGTATCATGTAATACAACAACTGCTGTTGAATTCCCATTACTTCGTTAAGTGAAGGTTTATATCATTTCTAATGCTGGTTTTTTTTTTTTTCTATCACTATCTTGTATTCTTTAAAAAAAAATAAAAAGAATTCGGTTCATTTCATGATCCAATTCACTTTTTATTTCTAATTTTGGACTAAGATTTTTTTTTTGTCCCGTTTTGAATAAGACATAAAATTTACAATTCATTATTAAGTGGTCCATGTATATAAAATTTCGCAAGTTGAGACAAAAGGAGATTGGGATTTAAATAATTTAGATTTATGGCCTTACCCTCTGATTTCAGTTCCACATTCTTGAATAGAAATTAGACATCGCAACTCAATTTCATGAATCTTATAGGACAGAAAAGGATGAAAATAGAAAAATAATCAATTCTATGAAATCCCCAAGCAGTAAAAGACTCCTACACTTAGCCACACTCTCAGCTCAGACCCTCAGGGGAAAAGAAATGCATGTTCTAAAAACCAGAGAGAAGTCACCCACAGTGTGTCAGCCCTGGAGCCACTGAACAAGTTTTCCTTTTGCAACAAAGTTTAATGCTGTATTATTTGACACTTCTGCAACTACATAAAACTTCATCTACTTACCTCAGAAAATTACCTACCAATGTAGAAAGTCCTTTCTTTCAACTTGTCTTTTAGGTAAATAAACTCAGATCAAGATAAGCTGGTTCTCCTTTCTCCTCCACTGTTGGTGGGAGTGTAAATTGGTGAAACCTCTACAAAAACTACTGGAGATTCATCAAACATCTAAAACTAGAAGTTCCATTTGACCCGGATATCACCATACCAGGTATCTTTCCTAAAGACTTAAAAGCAACATACCATACCAATATACAAACTAGAAATAGTTCCTACATTTATTACAGCACAAATTGTAACAGTCAAATCTTGAAAACAGCCCATATGGCCATCAGCCGTTGAATGACTAAAGCAAATGTGATTTTTATATACAATGGAGAACTACTGGGCCATAACGAAGGATAACGAAGAAAGATAAGCTTGAGACAGTTTTACGTAAATGAATGCACTTTGAGAACATAATTGTAGTGAAATTAATCAGACACACATCTTTAAATATCACATTGGTTCTCTTGTGTAAGAAATCCGATGAGTAAATAAGAACCAAAGTGGAAGATGGACCTTGAGAAGTAGGAAGGAAAGGTTCAAATAAGAGGAATAAGGGAGGGTAAACGGGGAAGGAACAGAAAGAAACAGGGACGAAGTAAAGGAAAAAGAATAGGAAAAAACAATAAGAACAAAGTTTTGTAAATAGAAAGGGGAGAAAGGATTGAAGAGGAGAGAGGGTGAGTAGGTAAAAAAGCATTAAGATATATCATGTTCATGTACAAATTCCCTATAATGCCTGTGACCATTGTCTATATCAAAAGCAGACCACTAAAAAATACATTTTAAATTGACTGAATATCTAAACATCAAATATCAACTATCAAATATTTAAATATCTAAATATCAAATATTTACTTACTGGATGATAAGTAAAACCTTTGAAGTCATAGAGCCAAGGACTATTGTAAAAACTCCTCTTTCACTAGAGACAGCACCAACAGTAGACAAATGGTACTTTATCAAATTAAAATGCTCCTGTTCAGCAAAAGAAACAACCAACAGAGTAAAGAGAATTTACAGAATGTGAAAAAAAAAAAAACATGAAGAACTACACACTGGACAGAGAATTAATATCTAGAATACATAAAAAATTTAAAACAGTTAATCCTCCTCCAGAGAAAGATAAGCTACTTCTATCTGTTCCACATCTTGTTTTACCAAGGCAAGTAGCTGATAAGTTGAATATGCAAAAACCTTAGGACTACCTCAGATAATAACAACCTTATTTTCCCCCTACTTGTCCTTTTAGCTCGCTTTTGGAATCTAACTCTTGTGCTACTTCTCCACAATATCTTCTAAGAAAATCCATTGCTTCCTCAATCATTATTGGATGCTGAAAAGACATACATTCACTTCCATCATAAAAACAATAATCAATTCTCAACCCTGTGCCACTTTTTTCAAAGTCTGAAATTTATTTAAAGCTAATCATCTCATCTGTCCTAGGTTAGTGAAAATCAGGCGGCTAGAATGGGGATACATCCAGCTTTTTCTCCTCTTCCAGCGGATCCTCTCACTCTGCTTTGACTCTCTCCAGGTCCGGTGAAGATGGAAAGAAGGAAAGGAAAGGGCCGCCGAGGACGGAGATCAGGGTCTTCTGGCCCAGCAGATGTCTACACTTAGTTCTCCCTGGGGGCAAGGACCAAGGCTGACCCCTTCACTAGGATGACACGTGGGGACTCTTCAGCCTAGCCCAAAAGCAGCAGCAGAGATATACAGAGAGAGCAGCAGCAACTTTCTATCTGACGTACTGCTCCTCGGTGGTGCTCTGGCCTCGTGGACTTCCTCCTAGACAAGATTCAAAATGCCTCAGAACAGGCGTCCAAGGAACATCCGAGCGCCTGCCCCGCGAGCCAATTCATCTTGTGTGTTCCTTGCTTTGCTCCTCTGCCGAAATATACAATGTAAGGCCTCCTGAGCCCTGGGAGGTGACTTTGTTGTCGGATTTCTCTGCACATCATTTTGAGCAGGCTGGTTACTTCTTTCTCTGATCCTTCAGCGCCCTCTATCGAACTTCACTTGGCTAGCATCTGCAACTGTACAAGATCTTGAACAGCACCCACAGTTCCTCAGAGACACATGTTGGTGGAAGTGGTACTGAACAGCCGCAGGGGTAGTCTATTATATCCTGTAATTTGGCCCTGTAGTTAACTGCAAAGGAAATGAGGTCCCTTATCCATCTAAAAGTAGAGATGGCAGGCTTCTAAGGGGAAAATTAAAGGACAATTTCAGTGTCTAACACACTCCTGACATGTTGTTACAAGTATGTAATGGGAATGATCTCTGCTCAAGAAAAAAAAAATCTTCAATTAATAGAGTTCAGGAAGCCTTTTCAGGTTACAGATTTTCCTGGGAAACAGTAACTTTTGCAAAAAAAAAAAAAAAGAACTACTTAAAACAGCTGACTTTTAATGAAAGATTTCATTTAAGGTATTTAACAATCTAGTGTTTTTCATTCATTTGAAAGATGATATTTTTATGATAGGTAAAGTTATCTGTTCCTATAAGTTCATTCCAAAGATACTATTCATTGTTTTCCAATGGTTGTCAGCAACTCCAGAGCCACATGACAAAGTGTGTTCTCTGAGAAGCTGGCCATTCCACTGTATTTAGGAGACATGTGGCACACATTTGGGATGGCATCTGCTTTCTACCTGGGACTAAAAATAGAGTTGCCATGTCATTAAGGGAAGGGAGATTAGATTCATGAAGCATGTCTTGAGTGCTATCTGCATTGCAGATGCGTGGCAAACAGGAAATCCTCATGCCCCCCTCAACTACACAGAACAAGAACTTCTGCATGGGCTTGGATGTAGGGCTCGAATTTAGGTAACTGCATATTGGAGAAGTCTAGGGGTAGAACATCAGAGAAGTGAAAATCAGAGTGCTGTAGCTTGGGTCTGAAATGTGCCTCTAAAGGTCTGTATTTTGAAGGCTTGATTGCCAATATGTAGCATTATTGGGACGAGGTAGAACTCATACAAAATGGGGCCAACTGGACCAGTGAGATAGCTCAGTAGACTACGCCCCTGCTTAGGCAAGCACAGGAACCAGGGTTCAATCCCTGACACCACTGGCCATGCTGACCCCACCCCCAGGCACACTGAGCTGACCACCGAGTCCAGGCATAGTAGCACACACCTGTAATCCCAGTGCTAGGGAGGCTGAAAACAGGATGGTCACTACAAGTCCATGCTTCATAGTGAGACCCTGTAACAATACATTTTTAAAAAAGAAAAGAAACAAATGGGGCCTATGGAAAATTTAGGTTGCCAGATCTAACTAGACCCTTTGAGGGGGTGCTGGAGACCCAGTCATCTCAACCCTATCTTTGGTCTTGGCAGTGATTAAGGGGGCAGCTTAGTATGTATTCCTTACCATAATATCCAGATTAATACCAGGCCCAAAGCTATAGGACCAACCAGTCATAGACTGAAACTAAGGCACAACCAATCTTGCCTCCCTATAAGTTGATTGTATCAGGTATTTTTGTCACACAAAGGGACAGCTGACTAAAGCACACAATAATTACACTGCCTGAAATATGCATACTTTTCGCTAAACTTGTGTCCTAATTTCCTGATCATTCTATTTCCATCTGAGGGTGACCTCAGCAGTGAAATAGCAAAAAGTATTGATCGCAAAGTCAGGAGAGTGAAGATGAAAAAAGGGATTCCAAGAATGATAAGAAAGGTGATGTCCCCCATGACAGCATAGGGTTTTAAAAGATACCATTTATGGGTCTCGAAAAAATAAATCAAAGTATATGCCTGTTATTTAAAGCCAAGGTCATCTGGAAGATCTAAAAGTTGTAAGAGTGCAGTGGCAGAAGTGACAAAATCTTAAGTAAGCTAAATCCATGATATATTTTAATCACATAGATGTTATTGGATAAAGGCATTTTTAAAAATAAATTTTACTACACATACTGATATATAACAAATTGTAACATTTAGTGTGGCTTGATAATAAATCTTCTTTAAAGTGTAAAAGGACTGATTTTGAGAGAGTGTGGAGCCTCCTTTGACCATTCCAGAACAGTCTTTCCCCTACAGGTTCTGGAATACTTTGAAAATGGCTACTTCAAGAGCCCTTGTTTCATCTATGAAATCAGCATTCCTCTGCTGTCAGAGAGGAAAAGAAGAAGGAAAATTAAATTTCTTTTAAAGAAAGTAGCCAGAGAGCCATGACATGACCCATGTGAGATCATTAGGCATCCCTGTTCTAACAGTAGCACAGAACATAACAGCTCCATCATTTCATGCCCAATGTAACAGAAATTGTGTGTCTCTAGAGCCAGCACTGATAGGGGGAGGCAAGACATGACTATTGATCATTAGCTCTTATTTCCCCTGGATTCTGTCCAGTGTTGATAGTGATAGATTTGTTATGGGAGCTTTATGCCCAAGAAGCTATGTGCAAAAAGATCAACAATTGTGTTAATTTCACGTAAGATGAGAAGAATATAGGAGAGAAAACATTTATTGAGTTTTTGCAGTATAGTCAAAGTTCTAAATGACTATTTCTTTTAACTCTTGCTCAAAGGGGGAAATTATTAATTCCAAATAATTTGCCCTATTGAGGAAGGTTGCAATGTAGGGAGTTTAAGTACTCTTACCAAGATCCATTTAGAAAGCAGTGACATGAGATTCAATCTTAAAACAGCCTAGAAACCTACTCAGAGCACATGGCCCCTGGCAGATGCACTGTGAGAACTTCACATTACTAGATCCTTTCAAGAATTAAGCATGATATAATGGAGGGAAAGGACCTTAGCACAGCACTTGGATACCTGGTCAAAATTTGGTAAATGTCAATTCCCTTCTTTAAAATCAAGGCTTCCAGCCAGAATTTCATGGAGCCAACCAAGAAGAAATTGCCTGTTTGCCTCCCTAGATGCTTTGCAGGCAGGACATGTTGAATTCATGACATCTGTAATGTCTAGACTAGTACATGTGATAGATGCTTAATTTTCGTCTTCTAATTATTATTTGGTTAAATAACACCATTAAAAGTAGTATTAAAAATTAATTTCCTCACTCAAAAGACATCATAATGACTGCAAAGGCTGGAAAGCACCTGAACATTTTAACACAATTTGATGAACTTGTGTTGATGGTACCTACAAAGAGCTATGTTAAGTTAAAAGTTACTGTGTTGTTCCTTCTCTTTAACCAATAAATATAGGCATTAAATACCTAGCCTGTTTCTTCTCTGTTTTCTGTTCACACATGCTTTCCTTCCCAGTCTCATCCTTCAGTCTAGGACTTACTGGCATAGTGTCTAAAATCTATGCTCGCTAGGGCAGCTTGCAACACTAACTGTACAACACTGAGAACACTTGTACACACCTGGCAAATTCCCAAGAGTTTTGATTCTTCTAGGATCCTGGAGTGATGGTCATCAGTGGTATCTATAAAATCTCAGGGATATTTGTACTTTTTCCAAATTTTAAGTGAAGATTCAGCCTGAGATAAATATTCACCTTGGTGTTTAGTTCTTTAGATTCCATCAAGGAGTCTGGCGGGTAACTATAAAAGACCCTCAAAACTTATCAAGTCTTCTGTGCCATCCTCATTTATTTATAATGAGTGTGTGTGAATCCACATTCCCATCTACACAGTCTGTGCCTAACATACAGGAATGCACACACACACACACACACACACACACACACACACACTGTCAAATGAGTGGAGGTGATCAGAAGGGAAAGTCATACCAAAACACATGAAATCTAACATTACAAGCAAAACTTGGTTACTTAGAATAGTCACACTGGTGAAAAATTTCACCCTTTGTTTTTTGATCAGGTGAGACAATGTGCACCTCGGTTTTCTAAAGCTTTCAGTCAGCTATTTCTGATGCAATTTTTTCCACTGAAAATTAATCCAGAGTCCCTGATATGGATCAACAACTTCCTTTATCGCGACTGATAGCTCAATATTGAATTATTATATATTCTCACTTGCCAGGATATACCGTAGGTTCTTTCTAAAATCCTCATGAGATCTACTGCTTTTCCCACATGACTAAGTAATAGAGTCAAATCCACTGTGGCCACTGCAGATTCCAGGTGCAATTTCAGTTGTCATTTTGAAGCACGTTCAGGCCTCCTTTCCAGACTTCAGCTTCCTCTTCAACTTGGATGTCTGTTTTGCCTGGTTTGCTCTTCAGCAAGTTATCATTTCTCTTGCTTTAATGCAAACCCTGAAAAGTGCCAACTTAGCTGGACTTTTTACTGACTACATTTGAACAGCGGTCTGTTTTACTACCAAGATGACCAGCTCAATTTGTCTTCATGACAGCAAGTTAAACAAGAGCACTATTTTTATACAAAAAAGAGGTGCATTTGATGAAATATGTGGAATGTGAAATCTACAAAGGATTGGAAGAAATAAGACCACTTTGTTTCCCTGAATTTTAAGCACTGGGCGCTTCATTCTTAATATCAATGGGCACTAGCTAGTACTTGTAGAGTCATCACTCTACTCTCCAGAGTGGCTTGTATAATTTATGTGGCATAAGATCTATTAAACTATATAATCTACTCCCTAATAGGACAAGATTTCTTTAAGTAACAGACACTAGATTGACTTAGAGCATTAGGATGTTTGTCCTCAAATAAGTTCTGTAATGATCTGAGGAAGCTATACATGTGTATGTGTATATAATTTTCCTTTACTATCTATTATAAAGTACACTCAGACTTTATAACAAAAATTCCCTACGCTAGGTGGACTACACCAGGAATATTTATTTCTGACAGTTCTGAAGGCTGGGAAGCACGACCAAGGTGCACCAGGTTTGGTATCTGGTGCAGACCATCTTTCTGCTGTCCTCTCACATGGTAGAAGGAGCTCTCCGGAGTCTTCTCTGCAAGGACATTAACCCCAACAGGAGAGCTCAGCACTCATGAGCCAGTCACCTCCCAGCCAGTTATTTGAGGGTGGACACTTCAACACAAGAAGTTTGGAGGAAAAATACACATCCACTCCGTATAATATATGACTAAACCTCTCATAAAATGTATCTAAATAGCTGCTAACCTCCATTCTTGGATTCTTACTTATTTTCTTATGACATATAGTATGACTTTGTCATTATTAAACTATTTTTAAAAAGCACTTGCCCCCATAAGAAATGAAACACTCTCAGGGAAAAAAGAAGACACAGGATGAGGAAAAAATAAGGAAGAAAGAGAAGGAACATGAGGAGAAAGAGAATTCTGAACCTTTAACTACCTTCACACAGAGCTCCACCTTCAGGGATAGTGGCACAACGTATTCTCCATGTGTTCTGTGTGCCTGAATGTGATCTATATTCATCCATGTGTGCAGACAAGACAATGTTTCACCTCAAAATTAGACAGAGAAGAGATAAGTATCTCCATTTTACAGATGCCCTCCTTGCTCAGTTTCCGTTTTAGTGGTCTTTAGCAGGAATCCCTGGATGGAATTCAAAGTGTTTATGAACTTGAACACAAAACATAAGTACATTTTTATTTTTAACATCTTGTGAATTTCAGCATTTTATTCAATTATGAATATGAGAAGAAAATATTGATATCTATCATTTTGTCACCAATAGGTTTTATGCAGTTTCTGCTCAGAGGTATATCAAAATAGTTTATGTTCATCTTTAATCTGAAGGGCTATTAAGCATATGTTTCCAATTGCATGCGGTTTTCCTCAATAAAGATCTTCTGGCAGGCCAGGCATTAGGTAATTCCTCCTTCATAGTTGTTCAGCTTACAGTGAAATTGTGCTTCTGCTTCTGAGTTCCTGGACAAGGACTTTATTTCCTCTTGTTCTCCTTCTGTTTTTCCTTGTTAGATGAACCTGGAAAGATATTAAAATTCAAATGCTATAAGTTCACAAATCCAGACTGTTCAGATTTCAATTTCTGACCATCTACCTTGTCAAACAGGGAACACTAAATAATTAATTTGTCTTCATGCCCATATATATTTAAGAGACAAAGTTTAGCTTTAACTTGCCTATATTCTAAATGGCTTCTCTTATGGTTTAATACATGACTACAAATGTCCAAGTACCATTACATCAAAAGATTACGCATTCTTTTAGCGATTTGGTTTCCTTTCAGTCAGGCATTTGAGTGTTTTGTCTGATACATCTAATACACTATCCTTGTAAAAGGCGCGTGACTGCCCATGGAAATCTGCCTCAGTTTTCATCTGCTGCTGTAACAATTTGCTGTAAAGTTAGTAGCCTAAAATACCACAAGTTTATTATCTTACAGATATGGCTTTCAGATGTGTGCAACAGGTGCCATGGAGCTAAAGTTAGGTACATGTAGGACCTCCTTCCTTTTGCAGGCTGAGCAGAGAATCCTTTTCTTTGTTGTTTTCCAGTTTCTGGGAGGTAGCCACACTTTGTGGGTTATGTCTCTTGGTCAACCGTCAAATAGTTAATCTTTGTTTTGATAATTGTACCTCTGTTATTGATCATCTGGCCTTCTTCCTTCTCTATTGAGGAAACTTGTACTTTGGAACCACTTGAATAACTCAAGGTTATTTCATTTATATCTGCAAAGTTCCCTTTACATGTAAGGGAATATATTCACATGTTCCCAGTTTCAAGACATGGATCTCAATGAGGGGCCACTATTTGCCTATCATCATGTCCATAGAGTATAAACACACACACACACACACACACACACACACACAGCTAAGAACTTCTGTTACATCCCCTACCACCCTTTCTGATATTAAGTGATATCACTGGCATCTTCTATCACTCAGAATAACATGTCAGGCTTTTTAATTTTTTTTAAATAATCTCACTTAGCAAAAAACTATTTGAGATTTCACAGTCATGTCCTACAGAATAGGGTAACACTAGTCACAAAATCTGACATAAGGAAAAACCGCAGTGTCATAAAACACAGATCTAAGACATGGAAAAGTCTAAAAGGGATCCAACATTTGTAGTGAAAAAAGCTAAATGATTTCAAGAAAAACAGAACTCTTGGAGCACCATGAGGTGTCAAAGCAAGAGTTTCAGCAAACAAATCCCGAAGTCTAAGAAAAAGCCTAAATACTTTTCCTCAAGCCCAGCAGGGCACAGTTAAGTGACCTCAGGAGAATTACAAAAAGGAGTTCAAGGAGTTAAAATCTGTACTCATTTTTAACGCTTCCACAGCACATTAGAAAATGAATGCAATAGTCATTATCTAGTACACAAACTCTCTCTCACTCTCCCTCTTCCCTTTGCCAAACAAATATTGACACATTTCTTTTATATCCCTAGATGTTTAGAAACTTAAAACAGAATATACAACTACACTCTCAAGTGCCTCTGCCTGAGCAATTTAAGCCATTTCTCGGTTTCTTATCACACATCTACTTTCTTCTTCCTAAGAAAAGAAATTAAGATGTCAGTGATCTCCCAAGAGTCTCCTTGAGCTAATGGCAAAAAATACCTTTTCTTGCTTCTTCAGTGTTGAACTTCTGATCTCTATTGTGTTTCTTTCATAAACACTGAATTTTTCAGTGTGTAAAGAGCCCACATCGTCTTGAAGATTAGTGATGAATAGCTTGAAAGAATAAACATGACCCTGAAGTGTTTCAAATGTGCAACTTGTTTCCATGATTTTAAAGCTCTAAACTGTTTGTGTGAAATAGATCATAGTTTTATGTTTATATTAATTATAATTAAAATTACTGCTGAAATATATATATATATAAATTCATCAGTTTGTATATGTACAAACATACACAATTAATTAGTCAGGCCTGGGGAGGTAACTTAGCAGTATAAGTGCCTGCCTGAAAAGTGCAGCAATCCAGGTTCGATCCCCAGTACTGCATGCTATACCAAGCCCAGAACCCCAGGAATGTTGAGCTGCCCTGAAACTGGGCATGGTGGCACATGCCTGTAAACCCACCACTCGGGAGGCTGACACAGGAGGATCACTATGAGTTCAAACTGAAAAGTGAGACCCTGTATAACAAAAAACAATAAATAAATAAATTTTAAAATATAAATATATGAATAATAAATTTAAAAACTCATAATTAATTCTTGATATATATGGTATAATGTTATAGGTCAGGCAGGCAAAGTTTCCAAATAATTTTTACTTTGTTGCTTTTTTTTTTCTGACAAAGCTGCTGCTGAATTCATATTACTCTAGAATTAAAAATCACATTATTATTCTCAAAATAATTTAATAGAAACTATCTCCAGATATTCTTAAACACTTTTATAGAATTGTGGTTTTTAAATCAAATGTGAAGCCTTCTAGAATCCAATGGAATTTAATAGCCAATTTTTGTCCTTTCTCTCATTTACATACAAATTATTTTCTCCTACTTAAATGCCATCAAGTTATCTTAAATTAGTAGTGAGGCGGGAAAATAAGAAAAGTAGAGTATTCCACAAGATAAAATAATTATTGCTTCTGCAGCTCAGTGCAGCTAATTGTCTTTGGTGCTGTGCTATCGAACAAAGGAGCCCTGGAACGGTCCTCGTCTGACTCTCTGCATGCCCGAGTGCTATCCCCATCTCCCATAATCCATTTGCAATTCTTTTCAGAATAACTTGCCACAGTTAACATCCCATCATGCTTAGCAGTTTGGATAATTTTGATCCACAGTGAAATATATGAAATCCAGAGTGTACTTGTTTTCTCTTCATGTTCTTTACCAATAGACTCCAAGAGAAATGTAGGGAACCTGTGTGGGGTAATGGAAGACCAAGTCTGAGTCTTGGTCTCAGATGGGCAGTGCCCTCTGCCTGCCAGCTAGTGAGGGATAGTGAGGGCACCATTGCTTCCTCAGGAATCAGCAACTTCACTACATTTCTTTCCACCTCACACTCTGCAATTCTTTGAAATTCTGGTATATACATTTGATGCAAAAGCAGAAAGCAAGCGTGCCAAGAGCCTCCAGCTGCTCTCAGTGAATGCTGAGTCACAGAACACACCGTGAACTAAGTGCAAGGAAGGGACTGAGATGCCGTAGCAAAGGCCAAGAAATTCCAGGAACAGACAACACCTCTGGGTCAAAATGGGAAAACACTGGAATGCGTGGCATCGTCTTGAATGACTGACTTCTGGCTACAGATGAATGTTGTCTTGTTCCCTGCCAATCTCATCCACCCCCAAGGAAGAAGCAAAATTCTAATAGTAGTCAAGGTTAAACAAAAGGAGTTAGAGGGGACAAAGAATATGATTAGGGTACTGTAAGTAAAAGGAAATAAAAACTAATAGAAAGCTCTGAAATAATCTTCTGGGGTCTTCGATCCCTTGTTAATTTTGGAATGGCTTCATCTCCCAGAAACCCCTGCCTTAGTCTTTTTGCATTTCTATATCAAAGTAGTCTTACAGACTACATGGCTTATAAACAACAGAAACTCGTTTCTCTCAGTTCTAGTGTCTTCGAAGTCCAAGATCAAGGCTTCCATAGTTGCTGCATCTGGTGAGGGACCCATCTCTGGTTCACAGATGTTGCTTTCGAACCAGGCCTCTGATGACAGAAAGAGCAAAGCAGTTCTCTGGGCCTCTTTCATATACCAGCACAAACCCCACTCATGAATGCTCCCCCTCAGGATTTAGTCTGATGCTGAAGGCCCACCTCCTGAAGCATCTCATTGGAGATTGGCTTTCAACCTTTTGAATTTAGGACAACACAAAAATTCAAACCATAGCATGGTATTCTGGGTGGCCAGTGTGGGACTATAAGCCTAGGGATGTTCTTTCCAGGGGAAAAAAAACCCTGTCTGGGAACATGAAGCAGGACTTTTCATGAATTTATCTTTCCATCTCTATTTTTTTTCCATTAGTGCACATGGCTGTGAGGAGTCAAGATCAAAGACCTTGGCCTGCTGGAGGTAGCAGCTTAGATGAGAAGGCAAAGAAACCCTCTCAGATCACAGCAAGTTTGCTCCCCAGGACAGGTGTGTATCCCTGCCCATAATGAAAAAGAGTCCCATTTCAGGCTGTCCTCTCAGCACTTTTTTCTCTTGGTCATCCATGGGGGAGTGGTTAAGATATAGTCACATGATTTGTGGAGAATTCAGGGATTGAGCATCTAAATGAATCACATTTCCATGAGAAATAGATTATGAGTTTGTGCTGGAAGTCAAGCTAGCATCTTGAGATGTGAGCCAGGCACAGGGGCGGGAAATAGAGCTTACCAGCATGGGAGCAGGTCCAGAGGCATGGCAGCAAAAGAGTAGAAGGACATGTGTAAAAGATGGGAAAATAGTTTTTCTATCCTCAAAGGTGGGCCTTTCCTTTTTAAAAGATATACAGATAATTTTATGCTCTCTCACGAAGTCCTGGAAAAGAAAAAGAAAATTCCCATGCTGGTACTCAAGATACAGACCACGTCTATTTTCATGATGTGCCTTAGGGAAAGACCTCTCTAGACAGTTCCCTAAATGAGAACAGCATCTGTGCTGGCACCAGTCAGGATAAAAATACTCAGGACTATTAATCTTCTTTCCTTAGATCATAAACTGATCATTAGTTGGAGAGAGGGAGCTGTTTTTGCCCACCTGGGATTACACAATTAGATACAGTCTGGGAAGTTTTGTACTTTCTTGCAAGGCAACCATAGGAATGAAAAGTAAGAACGGAAAAAGACCATCAAGGGACAGGATTCTGCTGGCACCCACCACCCTAGTGCTCTGAAACACTTAGAATGCGCAGAGTTACTGACTTCACTGAGCATGCCTCCCATGAGCACAGCGACTTCCTTGCTTATTCAGGGATGTATTCTGAGGTGGTTCAGGGTTGAAGGGACACTGACAGTCTTTATTCTTATTCTTGGGGGAAAATACTGAATGTGGCTAATACTCAGTGAGAGAGACCCGCAAGGCTACTACCTTGTGTGACCTTTGATTTAGGATAGAAAAAAGAAAATGCAAAAAGAAATGTCTCTGTGAGTCCCCTGAATGTTTCATTCAGGCACCAGAGGCAACAAAGAACAGTTGATAGGTATTCTCCACCTTTTATCTGTTGGCTTGGATATGCCATGCCCTATTCTCCTACTGAAATGACAGAAAATGAGCTTCAACAATGGCGTCCTTCTGAAAAGCTCTGAAAGTCACTGCTCCAAGAACTGTATTAGGGGAAATGATGTTTCTTGAAACCAGATCATAGTAGTTTTGTCTCTCATAGTATGTTATGTGAAGTCACTATTCAGTAACTGTTTTCTCTTCCATATTCTCATCCACTAGTCATGTACATGTTACATATATTTCCTCTGCTGGATATCTACTCTGTAACACACATACACATCAACACACATAAAAACTACACTCCTTTCTTCAAAGAACTTACAACTTCTACTGTCTATTACTATAATTTTCAATTATCATTTATTAGTTTCAATTAAATCAGATACTACATCCAAAATTATTTCTCATTGAAATCCCTGAAAAGCTAATTTTAAATATAAGTATTCTTTTTATATTAATTTTACTGAGAAAGAAATAGCAATGAGACAGTTTCACAACAGGTTATTAAGACAGCTATAATAATTAATACATTGCATATTGTTGTCTTCATAGTAGTCATTTATAGTACAAGATGCAGACATGATATCTTGTCTAAACATGACTACTACAAATCTTCTTATTGAACTATGAGAAAGTAGCTGTATATCTATGCTATTTTGTATATAAAGATAAATATGTTTTATTCACTGAAAAATATCCTTCATTTATATCCCTTTTTGCTTAATTTTCTCAGAGATGGGTAATCCACTGTCATTCAAATATTGTAGGTGTGTAAATTCAACAGAGTAATCCAATATAGTCCAGTAGTCCCTAACAGTAGTAGGTTATCCACAAGACTGGCAATGTCAGAAATTATTCACGAGCATTTTACAGCTCAGCAATTAATATTACTTTACTTTATATACCTTGTTTTTATACTTTTCTGCTAGATGATTAAGACCAAGATAAAGCAAGACCTATATAACAAAAAATGTAACTTTTATATTTGACAAGGTCAGTCACATCCCCTTAGTATTTACCCTGAAACCCTGAACATCAGTTTGTAGCTCTTTTGTCAGTGTCAGCCATGTAGATAAGTCACAGCCATTGCTTAACCAATTTGCCCTCTGTGAAAGCCTGAATGTTTGTTTTCTCTCCATGTGACTCTCCTTAGGCACACTCTACATCATCAACCACTTTCCTCTGTGG
>NDGM011190480.1:0-12063 GCA_002564305.1 Octomys mimax
TTGCTCTCTGTGAAAGCCTTAGAGAATTTTTTCTCTCTAGGTGACTCTCCTTAGGCACACTATACATCATCCATCACTTTCTTCTGTGGTCTCATAATCTCTTTGATCAGAAAATTGGGGACATCACTGAGTTACAAGAGCCACAGCAAAAGTTCTCTTATACTTTTAGCCCATATACCTTTCTAATTTTTGGTCTGCAAACTTTAGTTGTTAAACATCCAGAAGAAAAGCTTAATGATATTATTATACTGTAACAGAGGTAGTTAAGCTTAACATCACTATCTGTCTGAATATCAAACACCTTAGACATAAAACGGAACTGCTATTTTCCAATAACCTTGGATATTGTAAAATTTAAATCTCTATAGAATGTTAAAAGCCAATTACACATTTTTACAAAGAAATTTAGAAATGAAACTATATACAACATTGTTTCAGGACAATCCTATGACACTTTGTTTCTTGTCTCTCCTTTTCTTTTATTATTTTTTTTACGAACATTTACTTTAAAGAGAGTATAGCAATAATTGATACAATATTAAAAGTAGTATTCATTTAAAAGATCAAAATGACAGGTATTTCAAGCATGGTTTTATTATTACACATTGCTGTTCTCAATGTAGTTGCTTAGTTCACAGATATCAGCATACAGATTTAGTCAGGGTGAGAATTCTACACATTAACTGCTGTTTTAAAAACCTGATGGAATTTCTTAGGACCATTGCCTTAATCATCTTGCTTATATAAATGTATGGTTTTGCCCCTACCATATTTCCTAACTTTTCTCCATCTCTCTCTCAGTTATTTAAACCCTAAGTTTTCTCTTTCCATTTAACTGTGTTACAACTTTTAATTTTTATTTCTTCTTTTGAGTTCTTACACTAGGGCCTCACAAATTTTAATATGCTTCATTTTCATTCGATCGTACTTCTAAGTACATCTTTAATTTCCCTTGGGACTTCTTCATAAATTCATGGTATACAATTGCCTAATTATAATGGGCCTAAATTCTGATGTTATATTCTGCTGCATATTCTTTCATTCATTTATCTTATTTTTTGTGTGTTTCCATTATGAGTTATTTGACTTCTTTTAGAGTTTCTTCTCAATGTTTTCCTACCATATTTATATACCTCTGTATAAATTTTCTGTTAGTGGTTTTGAGGTTAGGTCAAAGAAATAAATATTGGTTAAAAAATAAGACATGGAAAATCATAACTAAAAATTTAAGAAAAATACAACTTCCAGAATACGAAGTTACCAAAGGTTATACATATAGGACTTCCCTTCGTTAATTTGGGTTCCTTTCCTTCTAAACCCATCATTCCATCTAGAATCCAAATTTCTTAAGGATAGCCTAAGTCTGTAAATCAGCATAGTCAAGAAAGAGCAGAAAACTGATCTTAATGTTAAGGAACAGGCTAAGAAAATTCAAGAAATGCTTAAATTATCCATTTAAAATAAGGAATGGCCCCACAGCTTTGACTGGTGAACTAGGCCATTATCCTTCTATGGGGAGAGCCACCATTTCCATAGGTTTCCAATATCTCAAGAGAAACAAAAATATTTCCAGTTGCAAAAGATAGCACATCTCATTTCATTGAATTCCTGTACTCCATTCATTTTAAAATAACTTTCTATTAGTAGATACTTGTATTATAAAATGATTACATTCACCATGGGAATTGGTACTTGTACATAATGCATCTCACTTCTTATAACCTCCCATTCTCCTACCATCTCTCCACTCTGATTCCACTTTTAAGTACATCCTTTAAAAATTCTGTCTAATCCTTTCCATTCATCTCCCTGACTAGTCCTATAATTTATTTTTCTGTGAAGGGAGTCAACAAATCTATGAACTTATTTTGAGAATAGGCCAGGTTTAGGTTCCTGATCTTCACTTTGAAAACTGTCCAGTGAAAATTTCTCTAAATGTTACATCATTTATACATATTTTACCATGGTCTATTGTTCTCATGTTACTAGATGAGTGAAATATAGAAAACTTAACCCTCTTGTGTCTTCTCTCCCACACCTACATTTTTTTGTTTTAAATATTTTTCTACATACATTTAGAGGCAAGCAGTAATTTGTTTCTGTCTTCAAACACAGCTTAGAAAAACTGTATCTCTCGAAGAGCATCCCACCAGTCCAAGAAAACATTAACTTTTCACTTCAGGTGAAGATAAAAATTCAGCATTGCAGTTTGGTCTCCACTGATATCTGAGGCTTCCTCACTCTTTGCTCCTACTGGGTGGGAATGGGAATCTTCATTCTGTCTTGTATGGGCTCCACTGGAACTACTATGGAGGTGATTGTGCTACCATTAGACAGTGGTAAATCCCTAACACTCACTTGCTCCATTTTTTTCTTCAAACTTCACTAGAGCAGGAAGAGTCAGGGGCCCCTTTTCTTCCTGAACAAGGGAGGACATTTTGGCTCTACATGTTGTCCTCATTAACACTACAAGCAAGAAGTCCCCTCACCTGCCATTAGGGCCCCTGATTGACCTCTCTCACAACTGCTGCTGGTGGGTAACTTTACTGTCTCACAGGGGCCAGAAGTCTAACCATTCTTGTCTCTGCTGGAACAGAGTGCGATTTAACTACAGATTATAAGGTATTTTTACTACTCACTACTTTATCATGGACAGGAACCTGAGTTCCTTCCATTGTTCTTCATGTCTTGGCTTTATATTTATTTACAGTGGTACCTCAGTTTTGCAACAGTCAAAGTCCAAACTTTCCACTATGCAAACAGCAAAGTGAAAAATATCTGCTTGGTATCTGTAGCTGTGCTCAATAGTCAAACCAAAAATCTGACTCAAAAAGATCTGTACAACAGACACCAAGTTGTAAGTTGAGTCCCTCAGCAGACAAAAACCAGGTGACACTTTGATCTAAGTACCACCTTTCACCAGGCAACAGGCAGTACATGCATTAGTGCATTAGAACAGCCATCACTGTGCTTTGGGGGGACTCTGTTTGTGTAAAATACCATAACCATGGCTCCAAAGAAAGTTAGTGATGCTAGCAGTGAAGCTAAGAATAAAATCTAAGAGAACCACGATAGAGTTAAAGAAAAAAATCACTATGAAATTTGCTAAAGTCTCAGAAAAATGAATTTAGAAGTGTAACTGTTCAGCCTCAGAAGCAATTATTTCATGTTTTATTATTTCTTATGGGAAAAACATGTTCTATGCTTGAAGTTTTTGGTGTCTGAACGTGAATTTGGAATGAGTTGAGCTCAACAACTGAGGCGTCAGTGTGCCTTGAGCATAAACCTCCGAATGGAGTTTATTATTTTTCTCCCATTCACTCATCAGCTTTTCTATTTCCATTTTATTTTACCCCATGTATTACATTAAAAAAAAATACCAGTAGGAGCAAAGGTTCATTAAATAGATAAGTAAGTATATCAATATTAAAGTAATGATGCCAAACAATTTTGTTATTTTTCCAAGTCCTATAATTTGATATACAACTGGATTATTAAGTCACCATGGAACTTAAAAATAGAAGCAATTAAATTCAGAAACATGCCAGAATTAGAAGGTTGAATTGGGATTATGCCAATGATTAATTGCATAATCCTTGAAAGCTCAACCTAATGTAGACTTGTTGTAAATAAAGTTCTATAAAATAGAAATAAAGTTCTTCCTCATTTTATGGATTATGAATTCTTATTTTTCTCATTAACTTTACTGAAAATCAATAATTATATAGCATATTAAAAATTGCAGACAAGTATTGAAATGTAAAAGATATAAGATGTAGAGAGAGAGTGAGTTTTGGAGAAATACTTCTGAAATAAATACATACATAAAATTAATAATATATTGCATATTGTAAATAAATTATTTACAAATTTAAATGAATATAACAATAAAAATAGTCTAAAATAAAAATTAAGAAGAATTTACAGATTAGTCATATAATACTTCACTCTGTGCCAAAATCAAGAAACATATTCACATAACTAGAATTCTCAAAATAGAAAGGGGTGGACAACAAATATTTAAAGAATTAAAACTTCTGAAATTAGTTGAAATTATTGCACCACATTTCCAAGAAAAATGAAACTTTTGCACATGAAATATGAATAAAATCATACAAAGATACACAAAAATGAAATTGTCCAAAACTAATTGTAAAGAAAAATATCATTAAAGCATATACATGAAAAATATTAGCTACAGAAGAACATGGATTATGAATTCTTCAATGTTTTACTAAATTAAAAAGTTCACAGTGAGCCATCGATTACTAAGTTTAATAACTTAAATGAATCAAATTTTGTACAATATATATTGGACAAGTAAGCATTTTGTGTGTAATGAAGGAGAGAAATCAGGTTTCTAATTGTTTCTCTATGAAAGATTAGTTTTGTTTTTAATCTTTATTTATTTATTTGGTACAGGGTCTTGTTATGAAAATTGGACTCATAGCAATACTCCTCTCTCCACTTCCCAAGTACTGGGATTACAGGCATGTGCCACCACATCTGGTTTTAGTGGCCAGCATGGCAGAGCCAGGATGGGCACAACATGTAATAATGGAGATCAAACCTGGGTCTTTGTGCTTGTGAGGCAGATTCTTAGACTGACAAGCTATCTCCCCGGCTGGAAAGATGAATTTTAAAAATTCTAGAATTCAATCTTCAGAATGAGACAGAATACCAACATAGTTCTCTGAGAAGACAATGATAAAAAGTAAAACACAACATTTGTTAACTTTAAGTATCTTCAAAGTTACTTTATAACCTGTCATACATATTTACTGGTCAGCAATCTTTAGTGTTCTTATCTCCAGAATTTATAAACTGACATGGTGAGAATTAAGCTCAATGTCCATGTGTGAAAATTGCTAGAGTCTACACAGGACTTAGAATTAAACTCTGATTTAGGGAATATGAATCTCAGTAGAGTACCAAACACAAGTTATATTATTAAAAAGAAAACAGCTGTAAGAAACTTAGTTGCTTGTAAAACTAAAGAAAACCATTTATTGAAATCTAATATATGTACGTATGCCTTCAGGGTTTGTTTTTGATTTTAATTGGAAGATTGTTTTAAAATTGTTTCTGTTTCTCAACAGATCATGTACTAGGAAACAAAATGAAGCAAACTTTTCCTTTCTATAATAAGCATGAAAGAACCCCCCCTAAAGCTAGCTGTTTTAAAATAGCTCTAATGAACATAATTATTTAAATAAAGCCTTTAAGGAATTTTCTCTCTGTCTCTGTCGCATAAATAGTATTGGAAACTAATGAGCAGAGTAAATGTCCTCAAATCGAGGTATGACAAGTCATTACCCTCTATATTTGTTTGTTTAACAAATTCCCGCACGCACACACACACACACACACACACATACATATTAACCCACTTAAGATAAGCATGTTAGTGTTTTGGTTATTAATATTTCATGGCTTTGTATGTTTTATGCAATTTGGGTATAGCTGAGGATTTCACTGGGCAAGTGACATAGCCTAGGAAGGCTTTCATGAAAGACCATTGCAAGTGGGTCAGTTATGTTTCCTCACTGGAACCATACATGGTAAATGAGAAATGAGGAAAAGGGCTGTTGGGAATTATGATTGTAGATGGTTGGGTTCACAGTCAGCTTGCCCCATGGCAGAAACGTCATCACAGAGGACTATGGCGGAGGGAGATTGCTTTCCTCAAGGCAGCTGGAAGCAGATGGAAGATAGCCACAGAGAGATATGCAGGCCCTCCAGAGACATGTTCCTAATGATCCACTGCCTCCACTTTGGCCCCCTTCCAAGAGCACATTCAGCTAGGAACTCATCCAGGGATTAATCTACTAACACATATAACACCCCTATTTTTCAATCTACTTGCAAATCTGTATCTTTGAACTCATGATATTATAGGCGACTCAATTATATAGAAATTAATATACAGTCAGAGAGACACTTTGGCTGTCAAGAAAGCCAGCAGAAAAAGTAAAGAAATTAGAATTATGGTGGGAAATGCATCTAAAGAAGAATTAGGCCTCAAGATAAAGAAGCAAGGCCTTCCTGAATTATAAGCAACAACTTGAAATTATGCTGCAGTTGGCATCACCAGGCTTACTGAAGTTCATCTAGCCATCAGTTGCCCATGTAGGCGACCAGAGTATCTGGACCAATCCCTCCCTCCAACTGCCTTTGTTCTTTCCATGTACCTTGCTACATGACTGACTTGCCTTTCTATCAACATTAGATAAGCGAGGGTCTGGGATGCAGCTCCGTGGCATAAGCACCTTCCTGGCAAGAGCAGGGACCAGCGTTTTATCCCCAGCACCACAGGCCGCACTGGCTCTGTCAAAGGGTATGCTGAGGCAGCCCCTGAGATTGGGGTGTGGTGGTGCATGCTTGTAATCCCAGCACTGGGGAGGCTAAAACAGTCCAAGCTACATAGTGAGACTCTGTACCAAGTACATGACAGAGAGAGAGAGAGAGAGAGAGAGAGAGAGAGAGAGAGAGAGAGAGATCTATTATAGACAGCTGAGGGATTTAGCAACATAAGCAGTCAGATGGGGGTGTGCCCAGCAGAGGTCAATGCAGAAGACAGCTGTGAATGGAGGTGTATTGCTTGAAGGTCAGGCCTCAGGACAAAGAACCAACTATGCCTGCCCTTGTACTTCACCTAGGGACAAACACAGGGATTGATATTCTGAGCAAGGCTCAATCTCCTTGGGCAGGGGCCAAGACCTCCTTAGCCTGTTCCTTTCCAGAAAAGACCTTGTTTCACTCTGTGTACTTGCTATGTGACTTGCTTCTCCTTTTGCTCCCAATCTAATCAATATCACCTAAGCACTGTACTTGTAATCACTAATTTACCATAGTTTTTCCTCACACACCCACTTCGTGACTTCCCATTGGATTAATATTACCTAACTGGACTCCATCTGTAATCTTACTCATTTTTTGTAGTTTCGTCCCACTTTGCACCTGACTCACCTCATGGCTCTGTTCAACAAAACACCTTTGAGAAGTGGTCTGAGCGGTAACCTACTTTTGGGATCCACTTTTGTCCCCCTCAGACAGAAGCTTTCTTTCAATAGATTCCTCCTACTCTTAACCTCTGTTATTCCTAGAATTTGTTCCTTGATTTTAGAGAACATGAACTTGGAGTTTCAGACATCTAGTAGGTAGAGGGTTATAATATTCCCCTTATGTTATTATTCTGTCACACCCCATTTATTCAAGGCTTTCTGAAAATAGTAGCTACGTGCCTAAATATTGCTTGTATCCTTGAAATTTCCAGAGAAATGGGCGGGGAATATTTTTAAAATTAATTTAAAGATTAAGCAATTAATTCTTAGGTGTCACCTTTGTTCGTTTCTTGAGAAATTGAAAGATTGAAAAGAGGACAGTAAAAGATTGTGTGTGTGTGTGTGTGTGTGTGTGTGTGTGTGTGTGTGTGTTTGTCCCCAAAGGAAGGTTCCTTATTGCATGATTTAGGTAAACAAAATTTATGTGCTTCTATTTATCTTGCTCTTTGAAGACTCGCACAGGTTTTAGCCTCTTAAAATTCCTTAGGCAGCAATTCAGCTTCATACTTATTAGCCATCGAAGGAGAAGACGGTACTAGGAGAATTTCCTTTGCATGGGAAAACAGAAAGAGCCAAATGACTGAAGTGGTTGCATTTTCTCTCCTTGTTTCACAAACATGGTACAGCATGTAATTTTATTTGGGACAATTAGTAAGGCAGTGAATTAAGCATACTGATTGGATTTCTTAAAACAAGCATATTATCCTACCATAAATCAGAGGATTATAAAGCAGTATTGTTAAAAAGGAAGTAAATTAAGTCAATGATATAAATGAAGAGTCACAGAATTATTAGCTCAATTAGATGAAAATATTTTAACTCTCATGATATTAAAATACAGTATGTTACAATGTTTATGTGTGTGCTTATACATTACCATGTGTATTTAGGTTTGTATATCTAAGAATAATGGTAATCAAAATAACTAAAAAGAGCTCTATTCTTTTTACCACAAGGAGGGAAAAAAATTCTCTTATTGGACCTGCTGGACCACAGATGTGTGAAATTTGTGTCCCCCAAGTAATAAAGAATAAATTTCAAGGGGCAAAAAAGGGCAAGAGTAGGAAAAGTTTAATGACAGCTCCTGAGAGACAGGATGAGTTCTGAGAGGGTGTTGTCACAGAAATTTTTCTCAAAGATGTTTTATACAGCAAAAACACAGTAAGGGTACAATATGGGTCAAATTACAATCAACCAATAGGATGACAAGCAGAGCCCCTAAGCTGATACCTGTGCAGTGGGGAAGCGAGGCAAGTAACAAGGCCATCTGGGAAGCACCATTAATTTTAGCTTATCTATAATTTCTAACATAGAAGGAACAAAAGATTTTTGGAGAGGGACAGGAAGGTAGGAGAGGATGTGTCTGGGTGTGTCTGATGCCTTCTAGACTTACTGGGCTGGATCATGCTAATTACAGTCCAACCTCAAGTTGCTGTTTACCCCTTAGGGAGGCTCACGGAAGGATACTGCGTGTCCAGCTTGAGGACTGGCCTTCCTCAGACTGGGCCTCTTGCCACGATTTTCACTTACTTTCTGCACCAACTCCCTGGAAGGCAGTTGTCTGGATGTTTATTAATTTTCATCTAACATAGCTGTCTCTAATGTCACCTCTGAACAGCCCATGAAGTATAACAGAAAATCAAATGCTATTTTCTCCACTAAAAGTTATTTAAAGTGTAGTTCTATCTATGCTGTAATGACAAACATCAACATCTACTTAATGCTGAAGTGCAGAAAGCCAATTTTAAGTTCTGGGCGTGCATTTTGAGTACACACATGCAAACTTTACAATGTATACATTTGCCTTGGAAGGGAGGAGAATATTTGAAACAAGACAAATATATGCATAGATCTATATTTTTATAATGTATTGATTTTCTTTTAAGCTTATATATTTGTCTATTTTATATCTTTAGTTATATCATTTACACAAAACAGCACATATTGTAGAGAAAATGGTAATAACTTTGCTAAATGTGAGAAAACTGACCTGATTTTGTTGACAGGCAGCATGTATTTCTAAAAGCAATTGAGAATGATAAAAATTATTTTCTGTGAATCCTTTTGTTTATAATCCATTATTCCTTCTAAATCCCAATTTATTTAATCTATTACTCTATTTTCAGCAAAAATTGATTAATAACGTTAGGCTACCTAAGATAAGATATGCATATTCATGAAGTCTCATGAATTATTTGTGAAATGGAAATGAATAAAAGTTCAACTTATAGGAAAGCAATTAAAAGTACTTGACTCACAGGATGATAAATCAAAACTGAAAATTTACTCCCCTAAGCATATACAACTTGAAACACTGCATTGAGAAGTAGCACATCATTCCAGATTAGACTGCTGAGAGTAAAAGTAACATTTTAAATATTAAAGTGGCTGTCTTGGATCATAAAACATTTGACTGTGTGTGAAAGCATAGTACCTTTTTAAAAGCTAAGCTGATGTGGTGATTTAAGGCACTCTTGGACAGCGTATTATCTTCTGACACACCTGCTTTCTATAAACCTAAAGGGCTTGTTTTTATTAAAGTACATAGGTAACACTGAGAAGAATGGGATTCCTCAGGCAAAAAGGATTGAAATTTGCTCAAAGATGCACAGTAGAAATTAGCAAATGATCAAGAGCACAGTAGCTTCCTGTTGCATATTCTAAGCTAGTTTAATAAGCAAGTGATATATAAAGTTGTCAAAAGGTAGTGAATTTCCAAAGGAAGGGAATATGTAATTGAAGTGAATGAGCTGAAAAACACTGAACATAAAATATTCTGTGGCGAAAAAAAAGCTCAGGTTGAGCGCTGAGGTTAGTAATTTATATGAAGTTGTTCAGCAAATGGTATTCTAATGACTTCCTAATACGGCAATGAATTTCTCTTTCTTCTGCTTATGAGGATGTGCACAGGTAGTTTTCACCAGGAAAAAATATGGCTTTTTGAGAATGCATACTACTGTGGGTAAAACTCTAGGTCTTACTGTCTTATTGTAGTACTCTTCCATATTATTAATTGGCAATATTTAATATTCTGTTTAAAATATTCTTATTTCTTCTCTCCATGTGTTTATTGAAGGTCTCCATCCCAATTTTAAACATTTCTGAGGTATAAATTATGTTTCTTTTATACAGCCTCCTCCTGCTTTTTTGAACAAATCGTTTTCCCCTCAAACATTCCACCATCCGAAAGACAAAACAAATCAAAATACTTCACTCAGATATCTTTATATAATTAAGATTTATTCATTTTTGATGGGTTATAAGCAAATCTTCGCTAACTATCTATACTTTGTGTGCACTACAGCCTAAGACCACATGTGCTATTTAAGATATTTTTCATTTCATAGAAGGGAAACACATTATGCATGAACTTCAGTTGTCAAGACTCCAAACACTTCGTTATATTGGGCAAATAAAAGCGTCAAAACGAGGTTCAGAATCATCATGTAAACTGCGCTTTGGCGATGAACAATTATTGGCCGTTGGAGTGCCAGTGTCACTAGATCCTCAAAGTCACAGTTTCATACTCTAAGAGGGGATCTATCAAGGTTTCAGTGAGATGTGGCATGCAGCGCTCAGAGGGACTTACACTGTAGAATGTGCGGAAGCCTGAGGAAACATTATGAGAAAACCTGTATGATTGTTAAATGACAGGACCCTGGCTTTACGGGCAGTGAAGTTGGATAGATAGAAACATATAGTCAGCAAGAGACGGGGCTCTCAAGAAAGTCAGCAAAATAAAAATATAAATAAGTAAAATAAAGATATCAGAATTGTGGCTGGAGGTACACCTGAAGAAGGCACCTGAGATAAAGACATCATGGGCAGATCTACATGCCTCCCTAGGAAATAAAAAAAGTAGCTTGAGATTATATTTCATACTGTAATTACCACTAGTATACTACTTGGTATATGAAGTACCGCTTAGTATACTAAGTCCAGATAGGCATCCAACAGCCATATATATGGGTGGACCAATACATCTGAACTCATCCTTTCCCCAAAATGTTTCTGTTTCAGAAGTCATGGCTAAGACAATGTTAGTGATACCAGCCATATACTCTTGCTATGCGCCTTGCTTCCCTAGGGTATCGCTAGTAGCTAAGTGGTTATACTTGCAATTCTATAGGTTGAATGTAGTTTAACCCATGTTGTACCCACATCGTGGCTTTGGGCCAGCAAAGATCCTCAGTGGTAACTCACTTTGGGGACTCCTCTTGGATCCCAGAAGCTGTCTCTCAATAAACCTTGTCTACTCTTAACCTCCACTTAATGTCCCTTGGAATTCATTCTTCAGTGACAGCACACAAACTCGTTGTCTGACATCTAATAGGTTGGGAATTATATCTCTCTTTTATCACTGAAACCATCTAATCTCAATACAAGATGTTTCTGGTGTCTTTGAGCTCTATGACCAGATGGATGGAGTGAGGACATTAGTTTCACAACATAAAAATATCAAAGGGTGAATTGTTACAGTGAAGAAAGTCCTCAAATTCTCCTTCAATTGTGAGCTATTTTGTGCCACAAAATTTCTCTGGCCATCCAAGATTGCACCTACTCTTTCTCCATTTAGATTCCACTCTAACCCATGACTGAAAATCAATCATAAAGGAAGATGTGGTTCTACAACTGAACTCTGCCACTTACTCAATGTTCAAGCTCCTTTTGAATAGGAATCATCAGGAGCTCTTACAAAAGCATGTAGATTCTGAATCTTAGGTCATACATAGATTCTACATCTCTAAAGATTTCTCAGGTGATGAAAATGAACAAACTTTTGCTCTGGGGACTACTTGAATTGTAAAGTTCGAAAGTAGTGCTTCTGAAACCTGTATATGATTTAGGATCACGAAAAATATTTTAAGCATAATTATTTTAGGGTTTCACTCCTCAGCCATTCTGATTCATAGCATGAGTCAGACAAAAAAATTTTAGAAAATAATCCCATGGATAAATCTCATGTGCATTCATTTTGGGGAACTACTTTCCTAAGGTG
>NDGM011190481.1:0-12062 GCA_002564305.1 Octomys mimax
AAAAAAAAAAAAAAAAAATATATATATATATATATATATATATATATATATATATATATTTATACACAAAATAGCTCAGATAGCTATACAACTAGATCATTGAAAAGAAAGGTTTGTACTAATATTGTTTGGACAATATATCATGCCTTTATCTCACAATCTGAATAATTACTATAAAGATAACAATATACAATGTCCTAATTATTGTAACTCTCTTACTAACCTTTTTTTGAAATTGTTTTACTGTTATTTTTATGGTTTTCCCTTTAAAATAAAGACTATTTCTATCAGTTCTGTACACTAAAGTAAGTTTTGTTGTATGAAATGTTCCACCTGTTGGAACATGTTGACACCAACAAACTTTCAGGTTTGGAGGGATTTCACATTTAGGAGAATTTGGTTTAGGAATTCTCAACCTGTAGCAGATGTTGGTGTAGGAACACATAACTTCATTGAAAAAGTTGCAGAAGAAAGACTGAAGGAACAACATTTTCAGTCAAATTGGATTGAATCCATGTGTTCATAGACTGACAGAAGAGAAACTTCAATAGGTATGATCCAGTATGCCAATAACAAAACTGCACAAGCTGCAGTGGGAAAATCATGGCCCATGATTTAGCCACCTGAAGTCCTGATCTCAGCTCTGCCACTAGCTAAGATAGATAAGAGTCTGGAAAATTTGCATTCTTTTCTGACACTCAAATTCTCCCTCTAGAAAATGAGATGATTTGATTTGTATCTCCCTGATGACTATTGATTCTGAACATCTTTCCACATACTTTTTGGCCGTTTTCTCTATTTTTTTTTGAAGAAATGTCTACTCAAGTATTGAGATAATTGAACATTTGATCTTTTGTCATTAAGCTGAGAGAGTTCCTTAGGTAATTTGTTTATGAACTCCCTGTCAGGTAACAGTTCACAGATACTTTTTCTCCCATTCTATGGATTGCCTTTTCATTCTATTTACTGATTCCTTTGCTGCTTAGAGCCTTTTCCATCTGATTTTGCCCCCTTGTTCACTTGTGCTCCTGTTCCTCACACTGTGGGTAATACAGCTAAGAAATCCTTTCCCAGAACAATGTCAAGAAGTTCTGTTTTCCCTAGTTTTCTTCTATGACTTTTACAATTTGGATATCAGAGATAACTGTTTATTTTGAGTTGATTTTTGTGTATTGTGTTAAAGGAGGATCCTATTTTGTTCTTTTGCATGTGGACATCTTTTGTTCCCCAGCATCATGTGTTGAAGAGACTGCTGTTTCCCTGTTGTGTATTCTCAGTATGCTTATCAAAGATCATTGGTCATATATTACCATTTGATCTTCTTCTAAACACTCAGAGTTCCTCTCACTGTAAGTACACTTATCCCATCATTCTTGGCAATGTATTTTCTACATAATAAGGTTTTTAAACACTTAAATCTTCACTGCTTCTTTCATTGTTCTTTGTATGCATGCATTTACTTCTGGAGAAATTAAAATCAAAGCCATAATGAAATATGGTTACTATCAAAAAGACAAAAGATAAAAAGTGCTTGGGGCCAGAGAGATAACTCAGTAGAATAAGTGTTTGCCTGGCAAGCACAAGAGTCTGAGTTCAATCCCCAGTTCTGCACAAAAAAAAAAGTGCTTGTAAGGCATGTGAAGAAATGAGAATCCCCACACATCCTTGGTGAGAAGATAAAATGCTACCGTTGCTATGGAAAGCAGTGTGGAGATTCCTCATAAAATTACAAATAGACCATTTGTATGACTCAGTATACCACTTCTGAGGATTTACCCAAAGGGAGTTGAAAAGCACCTTGAAAAGGTAGCTTCACTCTCACATTCATTGCAACCAAGATAAGGTGTCAGCACAAATTTCAATCAGTGGGTGGAAAGAAAAAATGTGGTATGTTTATATAGTAGGATATTACTCAGTATTTGTTTTATGCATTTGATACAGGGTCTCAGTACAGAGCTCAGACTTGTAGTGATCGTCCTGTTTTCAGCCTCCCCAGTGCTGGAGTTACAGGTGTGTGCCTCCATGCCAGGTCTCTGTGGCAGGCTCAGCATACCAGGGTGCCAGGGCTGGTGTGGCCTGAGGTGCTGGGTAATGAACCCCAGTCCTGCGCTTGTGTAACCAGGCACTTAGTCTGCTGAGCTATCTCACTGGCCCTTAGTATTCAATTTCTAAAAAGATGGAAATATTATTTATGTTACAAATTGGATGACCTTCATAACATCGTGCTAAGTAAAATAAACCAGTCACCAAAGGATATATGGTACATGATATCTGGATGCATGTGTACAAACATGCACACATGCACACACACACACACACACACATACCTATATAATTGTTGGTGACAAGGAAGAAAAGGCTAGAATAGTGACTGTCAAGAGCTGGGGTTGCAGGGAAATAAGAAGCTGCTACTCAATTCAATTGTTACAAGATTTTAGTTATGGAAGAGTACAACACTATACCCATAGTTATCAATATGATATCACCTAAAGAAAAGCTTGTTAAGAAGGTGGATCTCAAGTTAAGCATTCTTAACATAATAAAAATAAGTAACAAATTGTGACTGCTGAGTGATAAAGACCACAGGCTTCTTTTGTGGTTTGGTTTTGTTTTCTAAGCAGAAGCAAGATAAAAGTGTACTGAGGTTCTAAGTTCAATATGTAGACTTTAACCATTATTTCGACATTCGTTTATGAGCAATGAAGCAACAAAGTCATCAGTTCTCATTAAAATGAAAGTCCAATTGGAGATTTTCTCCAGCCACAGAAAAAATCACTTAGAGCACTAATAGAATAAATGCAGTTTGGGGAAACATTAGCAGTACCACATCACTGTACTAATGCTCATTAGTCAGAAACTTTGACCCAAACAGCTGAAGAGCTGTGCCCCTACTTCTAGCACTTTACTTCAAAATACTCCTATAAAGGAGGAATGGAAATAATCAGTGTCCTCCATTAGACTTATGTGGCAGAGAAAGGTCAGGCTGTGTCTAGATCAGAGCAACCATGGACTAGCATCCGAGATTTTTGTTTGGTTTGGTGTGTAGCCAACCGAGTTAAAACAGTTCAGATAATCATCAGGTTTTAGGAAAACACAGAGTGAGGAAAGGACAATAAACAGCAGCAAGAGCAGGACGAGAATTCAAGCCTGTTGTCTCCTACTCAATTGCTTTCCACTAGGCTTTTGCTTGTTGAATATTTCTGGTAAACAGAATATAGTTTCCTGCCACATCTTCCCTGTCCTTCTTCTATATCACAGAGATTAAAAATAAAAGTGAACCTTAACCCAAATTCTCTAGCAAGTCTTTGGGAGTACAAATCAGAAGCTGGGAGGTGTAGCCCAACAGGCTAAAAGACCTTACAAGTGTTTCCAGGGTCAACCCAGTTCTACTCTGAACAAGTAGAGATGCCAAACAAGATATGTGGAGCTACTGCATCCCGTATTTGTTTCATTTCAATGGTAAGGTCAGCAAAGGAAAATAAACAGGCCACCCTCTGGATAAAGGCAATCAAAAAGCACCTTGGATAGCTAAGATAATTGTACTACTAATTTCTATTATTTCATTGAAAACAACAGTTAGTGCTTATATTATTTGATCAATATATCTTTTTTGGCAGAACTGGGGATTGAACTCAGGCCCTTGCGCTTGCCAGGGAAGTATGTATTCTACTGAGCCATCTCCCCAGCCCTTGTTTGTTCAATCTTATCTGGTAATCTGAAAAACTACTTTGAAGGTAACAGTCTGGAATATCATAACCATTATTAATTTTCCACTATCCTGTTTCAAAATTTTGTTTTCTTTTTCTTTTTTCTTTTTTTTTTTTTTTGGTGGAACCAGGGATTGAACTCAGGCCCTTGCACTTGCCAGGGAAGCGCTTATTCCACTGAGCCATCTCCTCGGCCCCTGTTTTCTTATTCTCTTAGAAATAAAAAATAAAAAAGAATCTTTGGATGAAAATGACCTTGGTTATGACCAAACCCCAGGAAGATGGTTATTACTGAATGGATCTTCAACTTGCCAAATGCTAACATTAATGACATGGGTTAATTCCTGACCAAGTGAAACCATAAATTAAAATCACTTACTCGGTAAAATGATTAGCCTTAAGATAATCTTAGTGAATATCCACTTCTAGTCATAAAATTAAATACATATTTTTCTTTTTATAAGAAGCAGTTAGTGACTGAAAATACTGCTGGTGTTATGAAATTTATATTGATACTGTATACCTTGACTACTTGAAAACATTTCAGCTATCTACCAACTGAATTTCCCTGTTTATAAGAAAATGTAGAATATGAAGACTTTACTTATATTAACTCATTTTCATTCTTCAAATCATCAGGTAATTAATGATTGTTGCACCCCTTAATAGAGAAGACTGAGGCACAGAGAGGGTGAGGAAATCACATAAGGTCACATGGTTCATATGTGACAGATAAGCCTCAAAGCCAAACAGACAGGCCCCACACTCACACCCGTAAACACTAAGTCTCTGCCTCTTTTCCTGGAAATCTGTCAGTGTTCGAGTTGTTTCCTTTTCTTTTACTCTATAAAAGTAAAGATGTCTACCTTTATCTCTAATCATGATAATTACAAGCAAAGGAGTATTAGAGCTCATCACATACAATTTCTCTCATTTTACTCATGATTGATGTTCAGGCTGGGTTCAAGATTACACAATGGATGAATGGAATAACTAGAAATTGAAACTCTATGCCACTACCTCACCCGGTCTCCAGGCTACACCACATGTTTGAAGCTGTACATGTCATCTATGCAATCAGCATAGACAATCATTTTGCTATCAGAAGCACCACATGAGATGAGAGAAGGATGCATTTCCTTACATAATGGAAACTGCACTAAAGTGAAGGCTGGTACACAAATTACATTAGCTTTAGAGTAAGTTTCTACAAAGAAAATTTTTCTTATCTAATTCATTTTAAAAATAGGAATGTGACACATTATATTTTCTTGTCACATGATATTATGAAAAGTATATCAAAGTAAATAGTCTAAGGGCCAGCCAGATAGCTCAGCAGACTAAAGCACCTGCTTAGGCAGACACAGGGACTGGGGTTTGATCCCTGGCGTGTCATGTCAGCCTGGCCCCCAAGGCACATTGAGATGGTGATTGAGACTGGGAGAGGTGGTTTGTGAGTAATCCCAGCACTTCGGAGGCTGGAAACAAGAGGATCACTACGAATCTGATCTGTGTAGTGAGACCCTGTAGACTCTGTGCTAAATACAGAAAAAAAGAAAAAGAAAAAGAAAAAAAAAAAAAAACCATTATCCTTCCAGCCCTTCAGGCAAGAAATTTAATATTGCTAAAACAAGCAAAACTTCAAAACACTTTGTGAGAAGTAAGTCAGCGGGGTCTTTAAATGTTCAGAAGTATATATTGAACTAAATGGTCCAAGTATTCAATATCTGAGATAATTTGATGCCAACACACTGAGGAACTGGAAAACACAGGCAAGAGATACAAAGGCAAATGGACGTTTCCGTGAGGTATGGCACAAGTACTACGAAAATCAGGACACTTTTGAAAAGAGTGGGCATAAGCATTCTTTGGTCTTCTAAGGTTCTCATTATTTAATCTTTTTTTTTTTTTTTGAACCGGGGATTAGAACTCAGGCCCTTGTGCTTGCCAGGGAAGCGCTTATTCCACTGAGCCATCTCCCTGGCCCAAAAGGTTCTCATTATTTAAAATACTCAGATGTCTGGGTCACTGCTTGCTCTGCCCCACCCTTCTCCTCTGTCAGAGATAATCCTGACTGATAAACTGATTGGCTGCTGCAACACCTAGGGCGTTAATGAATCACACTGGTGATTAAGTGTGGGTTGCTAAAGGAGCATCATTTTGGGGACCTCTGGCCCCTTCTATGCATCTTCCCCTGCTCTCTGCTACCCAGCTACCATGAAGTTTCTTCCAGGGAGTGACCTGAGCATACTATGCAACCTCTGAAACTGTGAGTCAAAATCAACCATTTCCTCCCTAAGTTGTATACAAGAGGTATTTTTCCCCATCAACATAAATATGATTAATATATTTTCCAGTTATGTGAGCACCCTAGCACTACAGCAATATTCCTAGCCCTTCCCTTCATTTAGAGGGTGTGCTCCCATACTCTGCTCCTAATCTACTCATAACCCACTGCCTTATTGTCAACATACTCCTTATATTACTGGTACTAGCAACAGGAGCAAAATGAGGCATAAATTACAAAAGAATCTCCAGATGTGTAGGTTAACAGAGAATATTTATGGCTTAAAGTTATTTAACTAATTTTTTTTCTTAATTTTATTCTATTTTATTTTGAAGAGTAGAAACAATCAAAAACAAACAGAAAAAAGGTAGAAACTGGGTAACATACAAGACATATGTTTTAGATTTTTAAAACAAGAATAGCTAATTAACAATGGTTGCAATATTATCCACTTTTATCATCAAATCTTTTGCTCAGATTAACAGATATAGTTGTGCCTGATTGGGGAAATAATTGAATATGTTCTTCATTTTCCTTGTCTTTTTTCTTTTAATTTATCATAAAGACAGCTTAATAATTGATAATTCGAAAAGGTACATATTTAGAAGACGAAGAAGAGAAGTATTCAACCACGGGTTTTGGGTTACACATTGCTGTCCTCAGTGTAGTTGCTCAGATCACAGATATCAGCATACAGAGCTGGTCGAGGTGAAAATTCTACACACTAACTGCTAAGTTCAAAAAAGCTGGTGGCAATTATGAGTCCAATCATCTCAGCCATCCTGTATACATACTTACATGTTTTTCCTTCCTTCCTTTTTTCCTATCTTTTCTTCTTTCTTTCATCTTTATTGTTTAATCCTTAAATTCAGTTCCTTTCTGTTTTACTATGTTTTGGGTTTTATTTATTCTTTCAGCGTCTTATAGCAGGGAGACAATAAGATATTTATTAAATTTTGAAAGTTAATAATTAATTAATCAATAATTTTAAAATTGCAAATTTGATAATGTTTAGCTAAAGCAAAGATTTGACAGGGGTTCAGTTACTTGACTAGTCTTAACACTTGACCAAACTGCTTCCTATCGACTTGGAGAATCGATAAAGTACAGACCCAAATGATTTCATTAAAAGTATGACATAAGCAAATTAGTTCACAATAACAGTTGGAAGCATCAAGAAAAAGTAATAAATGTTTAGAATCATATTCATATTTGCTTGGGGTCATGGAATAGTTAGCATTTGTTTTGTTAAGAGCTATTTTTTTGCTTCTAAATATGAAATACATGACCAACATCTTAGTGATAAAGTAAATACATATACAGATGCTATAAAATTATTGGTTCATTCAGTGTTGATGAGGGCACTAAAACACAATCTGTGGGATGTTATTCATAATCTATAATACTTTTGAAAATATAAAATAATTTTCTTACAATGATACAATTAATCTATTGTTCTATTATTACACACAAAATAATAGTTTCATTGTTAAAGCACAATCAGTACAATCTCTGGTTTTCCTTTGCTCCCTAGTTGCCAACAGCAAGCAGAATCATCCTCTATCTAACTCACAATGTTCTCCTTCATNTTGGTGAGCTTTTTCACTCACACAACTTAACTTAAATCTTGGTATTGCAACTATTGGTTCATTAACCCCTTTTTTTTATACCTCTAGACTCTCTCCTGCAGTAAATATCATCTGTGAATATTATTCTGTCTTTACCTATCCATATGCCAACAACTCTCAGATGGCCTTACTTTTCATAGTAAACTAACTTGGCAATTAAGTCAAGCAAATCAAGTTTCTAATTATTATAGACGAGAAGCAAGTGCTGATAAATATTTGCTGAATGGAAGATAAAGTAAGTGAATGGACCTACACTGTAGAAGGATGCGCTATGATTTCAAGCTTCTCAGCGGGGATCTCCAAATATGGAAGAAATGTTGGAAAGCATGCAGATGAAAACTCTACCAAAATGTGTTCCTGTTTTTCTAAAACACTCTAGGCCTTGAATGCAAATATTATCATTCATAATAAATCTCCTCTGCTATTAGCATACAGGAGTGTGCCTGAAGGAGTTTATAAACATGAGTATACAAGACATGATAAAAAAAATATAGTGTGTTTAAATAAAAAGCTGAATTACAGCAAAGGATGCATTGCTACTGATCCCCCTCAAACACTACCTTTTGCTTTGAACACACTTGTCCTATTGTGCTTGCTGCTTTCTGAAGCAGTTCTGGAAGCCTTCTTTACAAGACTTGATGGAATCGTGATGAACACAATGGCCAAGTCCCCATCCAAAGGAAAAGGCAGACTCCTAAACACATTATTGTCTCCTCACTCGGCTCATTTACTGGATCTAGCACTGTGTGACTTTGGCTCTGTCCTGATGTCACAATGACAGTGACAGATAAATGTTTTGGATTGATTCAGGACACTGAGGCAGTGACAATAGCACAACTGAAGATATACACTTATAAATCTAATATCCCACTGATGGTTAAGGTGAATAGAAATTAATTAAGTTAAAATTTTAGAAGATGGCAACTAAGGTTTTTATATTCTTCCCTTTAACACATATCCTTGGCTGTCTGCTACCACATGTAGGTAAATAAAATCTTTGTTTGGTTGCTACAGAAAGTTGGGAAATAAGGGTTTTTTTCTTTATGTGGATGTTACTTTTAATATCTTCAACAAGGAACAGGGTTACAGGAAATTACTTGTATTTAACTACTAGAAAGTACTCATTAGCTATATCAAAATAAAACATGCTTTCCCTAGAAACAAGTTTGCCAAAACAGCTTCACTGCACTCTTCTAAATTGTGTGGATAGCTGGTGATAAGAACCTTTAAGATTTCATAACCCAGAGTATTTCCCGAAAAACTAGAAATTCACACATGGTACATATTCAATGAATAGTAACTATTGTTGTTCATTTTTAATATTGAGAAATTCCTGAGCTAAAGAAACTTCATGGAATTATCACAAATAGCTGGGGTAGGCAGATCCCATCTGAAAATAACATTTATAATTAGGGGTCTGGCAGAGATAGAGCTACAAGGGAAATCATAATAGTTATGGGAAGTAGCACAGACATCTAAGCATAATAGGAGACTGATTAAATTTGAGAATCCAGCCACACAATGAATATTATGCAGACCTAAAATAACGATGTAAAATGATAATGACATGGGAAAATATTCATGATTTACTGCTAAGTGGAAAAAAGCAGGATATTCATCTCACAAGGGCTAACAAACCTGCCCAGTTACATAGCATTTAGGAGCAAGAACCAGGAAAAGAACCAAGACCATCCAAGCCCAAAGCATGCCTCTGTGTTACATTTTAACCCCCACATAAGGTCAGAGGCTACAAATAAGTCACAACACCTATCACACTTGCATCACTAAATCTTTTTATAGATTTCAGAGTAGAGATTTTAAGACTACAAAAACAAAAGAATACTGAGTGAAGCTCGTCATATTAAAAGAATTTGCCTCGATAGTGTACTTTACGCCTGGAGGTGCCATAGTGTGAGAATTTTCAAATTTCTTTTTTCTAGAAAGGTACTGCATATTATGTGTACAGTGAGCCTTTTTGATCAGTACATTTTGGCTATGTGTAGGACACTTGGTAAAGAGGAGCCCAAATTTTAGTCAAGAAAGGATACTATTTGAAATATATATCATCTATAGTCTCTTCTAACTTTCTCCAGAAAGGTTGGAAAACATGGGCTTGTTCGTAAAGATACAGAAACACAGGTTTTAGATTAGACATACTGATACTTGGTTCCAAATCCTCATCGGGGACCTCTGGTAGTCTACAAAGCATCGCAGCCTGGATCAATGAAGCTGCACATCGAGCCAGGCACACTCCTTTCGCCAGCCTTGACTGAGCCTTTTTGAGAACACAGTCTCTTCCTCAGGAGTGACTAGCGCCCAGCAATGATTCCTGTTACGAATGCATAGGCTGGACTCCAGCTGGCATCGCCTAATCTTGGTGTCTGTGCAGTGCAAACACCCCAAGCAACATTTAAAGCAGAGCCTAAAGGCACAGCGCAGGCCCAGGGGCATATTGTCAGCAGAATGGAAGAAAAGGACAATGGACCTGGCACACAATTTAGTAATCAATGCACACATATGGGATATAAATGAAAGTGCTACATAAGGGTGTTGAAGAAATATTAATGATGGTCACAAAAATAAAGTACATGCACCCCATCTACTTGCCATGTTGAAGACAAGTTTATCTCATGGAATAAAACTTCAAAACATAGTCTACAGAAGAAGTGGATTATTTCACTCAGGTATGCACTGTGTGTGTCTGGTATATATACTTTGAAAATGATTCAGAGAGATCTGGTCAGTATTCTTCTAATCTTCGCTGACTGCATGGCCCTTGGTGTACCACTGAAGCCGTGTGCGCTTCCTTTTATACTCTAAGTCAGGCAAGGGGGTTATTAATCATTGCCAAAGGTCTTTCTGACTTTTACCTTGATACATCCGTAACTTTATTTCTCTTTTAGGGAGGTCACATTCCTTGCAGAGTATGAGGAGAAAGGAGATGGCAACGTCAGTAACAACGAAATCGCTGATATTTTGAAGCTTCTCAAACCTAATAGTATTTTTGTAAATAAAAGAAAAATGACAAGGTCTCCCATCAAAGTACTAACCAGGTAACGTGTATCTTGGTTGTTTCCAAGATTTGGCTATCACAAATTGTGCTGCTATAAACAACAGGTACACATATATCATTATGACATGATGGCTTCAGTTCCTCTGGGAAAATTTCCACTAGGGAGGTAGCTGGTTTGAATGGGATTTCCAGTTCTAGTTTTTTTATGAGTCTCCACACTGATTTCCATAATGGTTGCACTAGTCTAGTTGTTTTGAAAATCTGTAATGTATGCATTGTTATATGTTACACTGTTTCTGTCTTTGCTTTTGTATTTTTTGCTCTTGTTTTTATTCTTCAAAATAAAAGAAAATCATTTAAAAAATATGAAAGGAGGAAAGATTTGGTAAAGTATTTCAAGTACCTATAATTCTCAGTGTGTAATCTTATGAAATAAAACATATTACCAGTGACCTTCAGGAACACTGTAAAGCAGCCTTATTCCAAATATTACCAACAAAAAACTGACAGCTCATTACTATTATGGACTATTGTGCTATATCGGGCTATTTTGATGAATTCAAGCACCTATAATCTTTGGTCTGGAATCAAGTATGAAAAAGCCGGCCAGGGAGATAGATCAGTGGGGCCGGAAGATGGCTCAGTAGAATAAGCACTTGTCTGGCAAGTGCAAGGGCCTGAGTTCAATCCCCGATTCTGAAAAGAAAAAAAAAAACCTACAAAAAATAAAAAAAACTTTAAAAACAAGTATGAACAAGCCCTTTAAAGACTTCTCCAAATACAGCTTCTCTAACAGCAGTGGAACACTCATCTCGGACAAAACAAAAAAAGGGGAGGGGATACAAATAAAGGACTGTTTGTTGTGAAAAATATATGCATATATGTATATGCAAAATAGTTAGGATAGGTATATGGCTACCTTCTATTAGTTCAATGAGAAGAAAGGTTTGTACTAATAGTGTTTAGACAAGATCTCATGTCTCCACCTTGTCCTCTGAATAACTTCTATGAAGACAACAATATGCAATGTATTAATTATTGTAAACATCTTACTAACCTGTTTTTAATCCATTTCATTGCTGTTTTATCTATTTTTCTCATTAAAATGAATTTTTAAAAAATTAAAAATTGTGCTTAAACTACTGTGTACTCACTATGTCATGTAGTTGAAAAAATTCCTTTTTGTATTAATTTTCATTTCTATCAACAATGAGGGCACCTATTTCCCCATAGACTTTCCAAAATAATATATTGTCATCATTTTAAAATGTCACCATTTAAGGGCAGGTGAGATAGCTCAGTGGTGAAAGCACCTGCTTAGGCAGGCGCAGCTACTGGGGTTTGACCCCCAGCATGCAGTGCCAGCCCCACCCCCAGGGCACGCTGAGACAGCAATTGAGACTGGGCATGGTGGCACACACCTGTAA
>NDGM011190485.1:0-11863 GCA_002564305.1 Octomys mimax
GGGTCTGAGTTCAATCCCTGGTTCTGCAAAAAAAAAAAAAAAAAAAAAAAAAAAAAAAAAAAATTACAAATTAAGCTGATCTATCTATCTATCTATCTATCTATCTATCTATCTATCTATCTTAATTCTAGGAAAATATATCCTATATGATTTATAGTACATATATCTGGTTTATTATTGTTTTTAAAAGATAAAATAAATTTAAAAAATTTTAAAAAATAAAACACTTCCTCAGCCTCCAATTATGTTAGAGCTTTATCTTTGTGTTGTTTTATTTTTACTTGGTGTAAAATAATTGTGCATGTTTACAGGGTCCAATAAGATATACCAAAGGGAAGGGCTGGCCAGATAGCTCAGCAGACTAAAGCGCCTGCTTAGGCAGAGTGCAGTCAGGGGTTTGATCCCCGACATGCCAGGCACCACCTCTAGGGCATGTTGAGATGGTGATTGAGACTGGGCGCGGTGGCATGCACCTATAATCCCAGCTCTTAGGAGGCTGAAAATGAGGATCACTATGAGTCCAATCTACATAGTGAGCCCCGTAGACCTTGTACTAAACACATTAAATAAAAAAAAAATACACCAATGGGTACATATCTCCTGTATGGTCAAATAAGGGTAATTAGCATGTCTACCATCTCAAGTGTTTGTCATTTCTTAGAGGTGAGAAAATTTAAAATCCTCTCTTGCAGCTATTTTGAAATGTACATTATTATTAATTGTAGGCATCTTGCTGAACAATCGAACTCTAGAATTTATTCTTTCTATCTAACTGAGCTTTTCTATCTGGTGATCAGCACCTCCTCTTCCCCCATGCCTACCCCCAGCCACTTATAATGGCTGTTTTGCTCTCTACTTATATTCATTCATCATTTTTTGCTTTCTATGTGTTAGTCAGATCAGAACTCTTTCGCTCTCTGTGCCTGGCATATTTCACATGTTATGTCCTCTAGGTTCATCCCCATTGCTACAAACTAAAAATATTGGCAAACCACAAATCAGGTACTTAGATAGCACCCAAAATGCATAAATCAAAGCTATTTAATAACAATTAAGCAAAGAATTCCATTAAAATGACAAAGGAGTTAAATAGATATTACTCAAAAGAAAAAACATGAAGGGTCCAAAGAAGAACAAAAGTAAGTGGTCTAATCTTCACAGAAATCTAAATTCAAGCCACCTTTACCATTGCCTCACACCTGTTGGATTGGCTCCTTCAAATGACAAATCTTAGCAAGTGCTGGCATGATGTGGATAGAAGGGCGTCCTCACACATTGTTGGAGATATTATAAGCTAGTGCAACAATTTTGGAATACAGTATGAGGCTTCCTCAGAAAGCAAAAGGTAGCATTGCTATTTGATCCAGCATCATTCTATTGGGTAAGTACAAAAGGAAAAGAGATCAATAAGCGAAAGAGATGTCTGTTATCTCATGTTCATTGTGTTATCCACACTACCAAAGGTATGAAAGCCATCTTGTCACCCACAAGGGACCAATGCATTGAAATATGGCTGCCTGCACATATGGGCATTATCTGCCCTTGCAGTGCTAGGACTTTGAAACAGTTTCTTTCCACACATGTATTGCACTTTTGTCTTTTGTGATGCTATTTTCATGAATTTATTTAAATTTTGTATAGATTTGAAACCCCATAAGCCAGTATTTTATGATCTTTCATATATATATGTGTGTGTGTATATATATATATATATACACACACACACAGAGACATAAACACACACATACATATCTGTTCACACGCTCTTTACGACTTCTTTTCCAATTTCTATGTGAAATCATCTTTGTTCTGTCAGATGAACACTTGTTATTCCCTGATAGAGTAAGTAGATCAGGTGCTGAGGTGTTCTTCTATGTTATACTTACTTGCATATATTTTTATTTCATAGATTGGTAACAAGTTTTCAAAATAGTAATGATGTACTTCTTTCTGATAAGGTGTCATCTGTGTATTTTATTGTACTGTGCTTCTTTTGAAGATCATGTGTTGTTGCATTTTTAGATGTTTTAAGATTTTCCTAGAGTCTGAGTTTCAGTGAGTTTACTATAGTAACTAGACTGGGCTTTCTTCGAGGGCTGTGTGTGTGCATGTGTGTGTCTTTGGGTGTGTGCAAGTATACACATGCATGTATGTGTGTGTGTGCAACTTTTTTCACCTCACAGTATTCAGAGCAACTTATCTGTGTCATTTATCAAATCTCTGTTTCATGTTTTTAATGATCCCATCAGAATATGAAATCTTCTACCTCTGTTCTATGTGCCTCTTTCTCTTTTATCTCTATTTTTATATTTGTTATGACTTATTTTTTATATTTTCTCTTGGCTGGTTTCACGGTTCACTAATTGTCTCCTGTTGTTATCTAATACTTGCTTTGAACATTAACTTTTTATTTATATTATTAAGTTTTTTATGATATAATTTTACCATTTGGTTCTCTTTTCATGTCCATCTTTTGGATAAAATTTCCCCAACTTTTTACATAATTTATCCATCTTCTATTGTTTTAAAGAAATCTAATCATAGTTGATGCTTTTGCAAATACACACCAATGACAAAATTCTATGTCGGTTTTTAACCTTGCTTTCTTGATTGAGTTCTGTTTCCCCACCTCTTGGCCAGTCTTAGGCTTGCATTTTGAATCCTAGAGATCAAATACAAAACTCATAAGGGCTTTGGCTTCTCCCAGGTAAAGTTCAGGCTCTGTCTGTCAGACCCAGGGAGAGCCATTGCCGTAGACGTCCTGAAGTTGGTGATTTTTCAGGGTTTCATTCTTCCATGCTTGCCCTCCCGGCCCTCCAGTAAATCCAGGCGTGTAACTTCGACGACATGCCTAGATCGGGCTTTCGTCCACTTAGTGCACCTTGAACCGAAACGTCTTTCCTGCTGACAACCTTAGGAGAGGCAAGTGTTCCTGTATACGCAGAGATTTGCTCCTTAAGTTAGTTTCTTTACTCGCATGGCTTCAGAATGTTTTAACTCCCCTAAGAAGAAAGTTGTCTTAAAGGAGGGTCTCTTCTCTATCCATTTCTTTTCATCAAATCTGAACTCTTGTCCTTAATTTTATACTTAAACTCCATAAAAAACAAACAAATAACAGAACTCTTCCACGTCCTCTGTTCAGAACTGCTGAGCTTCCGGTCCGTGGCGGCAGGCAGGAAAGCCAAGGCCGGCAGGCGGCTGCGGAGCCGCGCGCTCGGGCTCCGGCGCTGGGGCCCGCTCTGCTCTTCGGAGCATCCTCTAAAAGTTGCTTGCTATTTTCCAAGGTCTGCCCGTTCTTACCATTGGCGAGGGGAGCGCTGGGCTCCACCAGATTTCTTTGTCATATCTGGTGGTGGGTGCAAATTATCCCAATGACGGGCATAAATATTTTCAAAGCTTTAACCACTCTGAAGTTAGCAGTTCAGTGTCGGTTGGTACTTGTGGTTTCTGTAGAACATTATGTTATTTAGTTTAAACTTCCCTTCCTATAACTATCAGTTTTTAATTTTACTCTCACATTTCAGACAAGCTCTCCAAAGTGGTATGTGCGTTTTCTCTCCCACCGCGCGACGACCGCGAGCACACCCTGCCCCCAGCCTGCACGGGAGGTTTCGCTGCCCGCTGGCTGACCTCGTCCTACTGTGCATGCTGAGAACTGATATCTCATATGTGAAGTTTCAGGTTAGTTAAAGCGTGATCAGTGAAGTGTAGAACTAAATAAGTCTTAGAAAATCAATAAAACTTGGACTAAAAAACCAAATGTATTAAAATATTTGATGAGTAATCATGTTTATCTAAAATGCTACATGATTTATTTTAAAAGTAAAATTATACATTAAATACTTTTCAGTAAAGAAATAATTAATAGCATTAATATATCTAAAGAATGAATATATGTATATGCATTATACATGCCTTTTACAATTACCCAGCAAAATGACAAAGCCAGAAGTAGGGATAAGTTATGAGAGTCTCCCTTTCCCCTCTACATAGATCAGCAGTGATGCTGAAAACAAAGTGTAGTAGACAAGACTGAGATGTATTAGTAGGATAGAAAAGCAGCAATTCCCCAAGATCTTGGATAAGAGATCAACTTTTAAGAATCAATAATCATTTAGAACAGCATTTTTCAAAATACAATAAAAGTAAACTATTAAAATACAAAGTGACAATAAACTCAAAGTATGTCATTTCATTGTTCGATTCCATTCACATAAAATTGGTTTATTAGAGAACTGTCAGAATTTCTACCTATCAATTCTCAATTTCTGTTCTTGTCCCATCCAAGGTTGCCGATTTGTGCTTCCTGAACCACATTTCATGTAATGGTAGTTTAGAATGTGTTAAGAATGAGAGAAAGAAGAAGCATTCTGGGGTGGTTACTTTATCATTACATCAGCACAGCTTTGTGTTTGTATCTTTACAGCGTTGACTCTGTCTTTATACCTTGAACATCTGAATGGGTATTTTAAGCACTTGTTAATATGGAGAAGGCTTTCACAAGATTCACTTTGCAAGATATCATGTTTGCATCTTATACTCTGAATACATGAAGATAATAATATGCAGTGTATAAATTATTGTAACTGTCCTACTAACCTGTTTTGAAACTGTTTCATTGCTATTTTTTCTCATTAAAATTAACAAAAAAATTTAAAAATAATCACTTTGACAGGGAACAACCTTAGTTTAGTAGTTAGCTTGTTAAGTTGGAACATTTCTGAGTGTTCAAGACTGACGCCTCATGGCAATGTCTCTCAAGACTCTGCAGTACTGTGAAGGCGAAGTTACACAGGGTTTTATTTCCTCAGCTAATGATTTGGTAATTCTACATCACTGTATGACTCAAATGATTACCGGGTGTTTCTCATGCTTCGACACGGTCTTCTTCACAATTAAATATAATTAATTACCTTAAAATTAATTGTTTATTTTCTTGGAGAATTCAGTATAGTCATTCCAGTGCCAAACATATGCTTGTTCCTTGGTAATCATACTTTTTCAGCTTCTAATCATTTCTGGAAAATTGTGTAAATATTTCCCTTTTCAACATTTTTGAAAATTTTGATGATGTACATCATTAATTTTGTGTATAAAAGTTCATTGTGCTTATTAATTAGAAAGCACTGTGGAAGCCAGTATCTCTCTGAAGTTCTGGGCAACGTCTTTTTCTTTATTTCCTTAATCGATGTCCCCTCAAAGTTCTCTGAAGAACTTCTTTTGGATAAATATTGAGATTTCTGAACAGCATTTCCTGTATCTTAATGTTTGCCCTGTCTTTTTCCCTTGAGATAGAAGTGAATTTCTTATGTTTGTGCTTCTGGTTCCTCAATTGACTCTCCTGCAATCTGTGCTCAGCAGTTTTGTGTGTGTGTGTGTGTGTGTGTGTGTGTGTGCACACCCAGCTCAGCCTGCTCTGAAGGCAGGCAGGGCTGGCATGGCATGTGATGCTAGGGATCGAACCGCGGTCCTTGACCTTGCCTAAGCTTGCCTAAGCAGGTGCTTTGGTCTGCTGAGCTATCTCGCTGGCCCAAACTTAGAGAAGGAGGGTTTTTTTTGTTTTGTTTTTTTTCCCACTAGTTCAGGTTGCCTTAAGGGGGGGTCTGGTGCAGTCATGGAGCTGGGGATCAAATCTCAATTCCCTGCACTTGACTGAGTTTACCCAAGCAGGCGCTTTAAACAACTGAGCTAACCCGCAAGCCCCCTTCCTCAGGGGCTTAACAATGCATGGCTTGTGTGCATGCCACAACGCTCTATTTAGCTATATTTTATGTATGCAATTATTCTCTTCATTTTCATTGGAGTAGTAATTGCTATTATTCTCATGATAAGATGTAACGTTTTCTGCATTTGTTGCTTTATCACCTTGGTATTTCAATCACTTGTAGGAGAACATATTTGACTAGGCTTTTTTTTTTTTAATAACAAGCTTCTTTAATAAATGACCATTTATCTTGCTTCTGCTCGATGGTGAACACACTTTTAGTTCGCTGATAGATATCACCGCTAAGCTCCAGGATGTTGAGAGTATGATACACTAATAGAGGCTTTGATTTAATATTCAATTAATCACCCTGCTTAGTATCACAGGAATTCTTCCAACTTCTTGATCATCAGTTCTAAAACTTATACTACCTACTTTCCATTAACAATTTACATTTAATATTGGTTGTGTCGGCTTGGCTGTCTAAGGCTCACCTTGGAATTCCTCCTTGATGACTCGGGGACACATTTCTTTCATTCTGTCACACTGCTGCCACTTTACTCTATTCCTGAATTGTTTTAGTGAATGTAGTATCCTTAGCTCACATTTTTTAGGTGCTTTAATGCATATTCTGGGGTTAAAAATTTTTGAAGATGCAAATCTGGCGAGGAGGGACTTCTTTGCTCTCTTCTGTTCTCGCATTTGGCATTTTGTTTGACTGCCTTGTATTCATTTTGTGAGATTAAGTTTTGGAATGAATAGTCCAGCATTAAATTTTGAAGGAACGTGTGTCCTTTGAATAAGCCAGTTGGCTCAGCAGTTTGACTTTATTTTTCAATGTTTAATCAAAATGATTTCCTTGAACGAGAATGATTAGTCCTTTTCTCTCTTCTTTTGCCTAGACTTTATCTAAAGATTCATTCCTATGAAGCATGAGATGGATCTTTGATATCATCTACCCTTCACTTTCTTTTGTATAATAGTATTTTTGGGAAGCCCTGGAGATTGTGCTCAGGGCTTCAAGCCCAGTCCTTCTATACTTTTGTTCAGTTGCATCTTGTTCTGCTCTGAGACACAGTCTTGCTAAGTCCCTACGTGGCCAGCACGGGCTCCAACTGCAAGCTTTGTGCTTTAGCCCCCCGGAGTGTGGAAATGCCAGGGTGCACCCCAACGCCTGGCTACCTTTGCTTTTATAAAGTGTGGTAATCTCACACAAAAGCAAATATGTCATAGCTGTAAAACCAGGTGGGCCAGGAAAGGGGAAGAAAGTAAAAGTGCTGGAGATGCTCTCTGCACAGGGGCCAACTCTGCAGAATGAATGCAGTTATCATGCATTACAAATATATGCTAGTAAAAAATTTACATGCATTGTCATAAGCTAAATTTACCAAAGTAACAAATACACAGTTTTAAAAAAAATAGAACACTGGCAACACATATCCAACTGCTGCCACGGCTGTAACGTCATCTTAGTTGTGGATCTTTTGTTGTTTTCATAAATGATATTTGCCATACAGTTCTTTGTTACCATTTGAGATGTTTTAACATGAAAGTATTTAATAACTATGTCAGCGCCTTCATTGTAGCTTCATTATTTATATTTTTTACCCGAGCCTTATTCTTATATCCCTTGTCTTGCTCAATTTGAAGTTTTATTCTTGAAGTACACTATAAAAATTATCACCCTTTTTTTTTTTGTTCTGTTTTGTACTTGCAGTTGAACTCATGACCTTGCGCTTGCCAGGCAGGTGCTGTGCTGCTGGGCTCTATTTCCAGCCCTTTACAGACGTTTTAAAAAGATTTGAAAGTAAATGATGAAATGCCTATCATATGAATTATTCTAGTTATTTAAAACTCTAGCACCCACGAATTTTATCTAATGAGAGCTAAAGTAAAGATTATTATTTATGTGTTTCTCATAGTTTTGAACTTGCAGCATATGTGATTACTGAGATCTGACTCTGCCTTAGCCATGAAATCTCAGCTGGATCTGAAAATTGTTCTTCAAAGATGTATTGATGAGGCTGTTATTATCATGTTAGTAGAGGAAGTAAAATATTAATTTGTAACATTATTTGAGAATCTTTATGTTTTATAATAAATAGCAGAGTCAATAAAAGTAATGCAGTTATTTTATGTTTTTTCTTTCTAGTAGCATTGAAAGTAGTACTTTTTTCCGACCTTGCAAGTTGTCCTATACAAAATACATTTCAGACTGCAATAAGTGTACAAGTGTAGAATGCTATGGCAATAGTGAGTGTGAGGAACCACACGCTGGCCTGGTGCACGGTGCGCATCGATGCAGCTGCTGTGCTTCTCTCTGTAACAGTTTTCCTTAGCAGAACATTCGATTTCCTGTCAGTGCAAAATTGGCATATGTTAGGTTTACCTAATCAAAATTTATTGTCTTTCATTGACAGAACTGAAAGCCTATAGTATAAGTTGTAGATGTACATTAATTTAACAAATAGTTTGGGAGAGCTCCTCCATGGTGGGAGTTTTGTATCAGAATTTGCAGAGCAAATCAGACGTGCTTACAAGGGATTAGTTATGGCAGCACCAGGCAGGACGTGCTGCAAGACTAACAGCCTCTGTGATAACCTCCCCCTTTGCTCTGGGCGAGGCTCCCCCTATGATTGGCAGAACTTCTTGCAGTTCTGTAACAAAAAAGCGTTTGGATTTCATTATGTGAAAAGCGATGCTCAGATAGTTTTGACAAACCAAAAGTAAAACACAGAGTAAGGACACAGAAGGAAGGTGGGCTCGGTGCTTTTCATGTTTTATTTTTTATATTTAATGCCCAGTTCTTTTCATTGTATACCATAGTTGTAGCCAGATAAATTTTGATACACTTATGTGAAGATGCTACCAACTGTATAATCAATCTCCAATTAGCAATTAAAGTTTTTAAATTCAAAGATTAACTTAAGACCTTTTATAACTTTGTGGGGTTTTTATGCATTTAGTACAGGGCATACACGGTCTCATGTCACAGATGGGACTTGTAGTGATCCTCCTGTTTTCAGCCTTCCCACGCACTGTGATTACAGGCACACGCCACGATGCCCAGCCTCAGTCGCCATCCAGTGTGCTCCAGGGGCAGGGCGGCACGGCACAGCATGCTGGGGATCAAACCCCAGTCCTGTGTCTGCACAAGCAGGGCCTTTAATCAGCTGAGCTAGCTGGCTGGCCCTAACTTATGACCTTTTAAATGAGAGCAGTCCTGCTCCAACCTCCACGAACGCGCAGTCTGCCTGCATTTCCTGAAGTCAGTCCGCCCATGAAGTGGCGGCCAGCTCTTGAGAAAGCAGGTGCATCGTGGTGACTTGGTCCTTAGACGTCCGTTTCCACGGGGCGTTAAAACGTGCTAGTGCATCTTTAATGCTTGAACAACAGTTTTCTTCATTTCTATTGCAAATGAGCAAGTTATAGCCCATCCAAATAGCTTCCTTTATTGAATGATAAAAACCTTTTGAGGGGCCGGGGAGCTGGCTCAGTGGAACAAATGCTTGCCTGGCAAGCTCAAGGGCCTGAGTTCAATCCCTGGTTCTGCAAAAAAAGAAAAAAAACCTTTTGTTAGACTAAAATGAATTCACTTCAGATTGCATTTATTTCTAGAAATGGGCAAATCTTTCAATTGGCCTTGAAGAGTCAAGAAACATGAAGTTTTCCTGAAGGAACACTCTCAACCTAGTAACTCTCAATCTGGACTCCAAAGAAATCAAGGTTCCTGGAGTTATAAAGACTGCCACTGTAGAATAAGTGCTTGCCTGGCAAGCACAAGGGCCAGTTCAATCCCAATTTCACAAAGAGAGAGAGAGAGAGAGAGAGAGAGAGAGAGAGAGAGAGAGAGAGAGACTGCCACCACAGAGGCGCGTGATTTCTGCAGTGTTCCTCAGTGTGTCATCCGCCTCATCACGAGACTCCATGAGCAATTCGTTTTTTAAACTGCAATAAACATGTAACAGTCTGAAATCCAAGATTATGTCTTAGCTTATGATAGATTAGATTGTCTGAAATCTGGACCCTTTTTGCTCCGTTGTCATTTTCAAAGTCAAAAATGAAAAGTAAGAAGAGACCTAGAAATTTAGTTCTGTCACTGTACTGGAGAATAATTTCATTTTTCTGATATCTTCATTTCTTAGAAATTGGCCAGATTTTGAAGGAAAACATGTAACAGTATTTCTTAACAGTAATGGTAAACACAACTTTTAAAAATCTATTCACATTTCCTGAAGCTACTAAGTTTATTTTTATTATAATGTAATATTTCCTAAATTTCTACAAATATAGAGTAAATTCTTACAACTTTAAATTCTACTACCAAAGGCAAATCTGACTAAATTGAACACAAGCGGAACTAAGGAAACCAATTACATACTGACTGTGAGGGCTGCTTTGATGTAAGAAATCCATCTTGTAGAAGCTGAATTGAGGCTCCCAGTGCGGTCTGCACCCCAATTCACAAGTCTTTGTGATCGGGCAGCTCGGTGCTGCCAGGTGAAGCTTAATAAGTTAATTATCCCCACATGTTCCCTGAGTGGAATGACTGCAAGCTACTTATGAACACATCATGCGGGGCTGGGGAGTTAGCTCAGTAGGATAAGTGCTTGCCTGGCAAGCTCGAGAACCTGAGTTCAATCCCTGGTTCTGCCAAAAAAAACCCCAAAAACCAAACAAACAAAAAACCCCATCATGCTCTGACATCACTTGTCCTCAAACAGTAGTGCTGAGCACTTGATGTACAGCATCCTGTTCGTGGTCTCACTGCTTTGCTCCAACTAACAGGAGCCAAAGCTGAGTCAGAAGTCATTGCTATTGCCAGGCCACTTGAAATTAGACTTTGATATTATAATAAGTTGTTCTTATCAGTGTGATGAAAAATGAAGGCACTGTGGAAGACCAGAGGACGTGGAGGACTAGGGGTGGCACATGGCTTGACGCCTCACCTGAAGGATGCGCAGGCGCCTGTCCCTGCGGTCGTCCTGGGAACGTGTCCTGTCCTCAGGGGCGCAGGCTGCACTCCTCTCTGGATTAGCTGCTATGTGCGTTGCAGAACGTTTAGAACTTTAAGTGTACTAGACACATCACTTTTTTACTTTCTTCTCTTTAAACCTTTGTTATTGCATGAAAAATAGTTCCAGCTAGCAGGAAAGTAGGGGACTTGTACCATACATTAGCTAAGTTACCCTAAGTCTGGGTAACTGGCTTCTTGACTTCAATTCTGTGGACCAGAATTCTGTTCTCCCTATCTGTGGTTTTGATTTTTTAATTTTTGTATAGTGCCTTTGGATAGAGAGAATTTTAATTTTTTAAATGTAAAATTATTTAATTTTTAATTTTTGCGGTACCAGGGATTGAACTCTGGACCCTGTGCTTGTCGAGCTAGTGCTTATTCCACTGAGTCATCTCCCCAGCCCCTATAATTATTTAATTTTTAACTTATGGAATTTTAGCTTAATCTTTTGTCTGTGGATATCCTATTTAATATACTCTCCCACCCCATGGTCCAATATTTCTTTGTATTTATAACAGTAAAATGTTAGTTCTTACAGTTAAGTCTTGAAGCCATTTGCTGTTAATTTCCACATGAGGCCCCAGGCAGAGGCTGCGCCGTGTCCCCTTGCCCTAAATTCATTTGCTGAACCTCCAGCTCCTAAGAGCTCAGCGTGTGGCCGTCTTTGGAGAAAAGGTGTGCAGAGAAGAGGTTGTGCCAAGGGAGATGGAGTGCACACCCTCGGTCTGGTGTTTCACGATGAACACACGCAACCTTGACAGACAGCAAGGGGAAAGGTCACTGAGGCTGCAAGGAGAAGCCAGCCCTCAGCACGCCAAGGGGAGGGCCTCGGGGGACACCAATGGTGCTGCTGTCTTGCCTGTGACCTCTGCCTTGCAAAACTGAGGACAAGTGAACTGCTGGGACACGTGCTCCAGCTCAGTCCAGAAACAATGGCCGTCACCAAAGAATTGAGTAATGGAACGGGCTGGCGAGGCGGTGTGGGAAAGCACACCCATCTGCCTTGCCGGTGGGTGGACACTAGTGCAGCAGCTGTCATGGAGAGCTGTCCACGCCTGGCCTCCGACAAAGTCTCATGGAGTCCGGAGTCTGCAGAGCAGAGCTTCGTATGGGCGCGTCTCCACAGGCCCCTGGGGACGGTT
>NDGM011190491.1:0-11912 GCA_002564305.1 Octomys mimax
CTTTGCTCTCTGTTTAACTGCTTGCTTTGCTTAGTGGATTCATTCTATTAGGATGCATGTAATTATTGTCTTCATTGACTTTTTCTATAATATCCTTTAGAGGTTTTGGTTTGATGGTCATAAAGTTCTTCAAGTGTTCTTTATCATAAAAGTAGGTTATTTCTCCATTAATTTGAAAGAATTTTACTGGCTACAATAGTCTGAGTAAGAGGTTATTTTCTTTTAGGGCTTCAAATACTCCACAAAAGCTCTTCTTGATTTAAGGATTTGCACTGTGATCCTGATGCACTTCATATGTTAACTTGTCTCTTTTCTCTAATAGCTTTTAATATTCTGTTCTTGTGTTGAATTTCCAGAATATTGACTATTATATGCCTTGGTGTAGTTCTTTTTTCTTTTGATCATGGCTAACTGGAGTTCTGTATGCTTCACTTATGTGTTTATTAAATTCTTTTCCTATGCTTGTGAAGCTTTCTGCTACTACTTCTGTGACCATGTTTTTTATGTCCTTTGTGCTATCTTTTGATATTTTTCATTATTTCTTTCAGTCTTATTTTATTCTTCTTTGTATTATCTAGCAGCCGTTAGATTAATTTTTTCCATGGTCCTTTGGCATTTTTAAGAAATCTTTCACTTGATGGTCATTTATTATGTCCCCACATTGGCTGATTCTGCTGCATGTACTTCCAATAGAAATTTTAATCTCCTGGAAATCTGTTTGAATCTGTTTCATGGAATCCAGTTCTTTATTGTGTTGGACATTCATGGTGTCCATCATTTTCTTAAGCTCCTCTATTTCTTGAAATCTGTATCTACTCTAGATTCACTAATCATGTCCTTCCTTATGATCATTGTCTCTTTACTTATCTGTAAAATTATTTCTGAATGTTTTCAGCCTCATTTATCTGCTTTGTTGCTTCCAGTGCTACCATTTCAGAAAGTTTAGGTAGGTGGATTTTATTTCGTCTGTCTCAATGCCCTTTGAATTTTCCTTGGGTGAGCTGGAGGTCAGGGGCTAGTTTAGACACTTACAGAGACCTTATCTCCAGAAAGAAACTTAAAAGGTGGTAACACAGCTCATTTGTGGAGTCCCCCTGTGTTTGATTATGGTTGTCATCCCCCCAACAGATATATAGTTAATTACAAATAACATTTTACTGAATATGAGTGACATAGAAAAAACTTATAAATGCTTGGTTGATATTTGGGTTTGCACTTCTATCCATTTCATTCCATAGTTCCTTAATTTTGCTCAATATTCTTATATCTCCTTCTTGTTACTTTGTAGGAAATCAATATACATTGTAGCTATTTGTCCTCTGAATTGCAAACATTTTCCTTCACATCTCCCTTTGTCTATTGCCTATATTTTATACTATTTTTGTGCTATTTTTTAACCATATAAAAACATTTTTATAGAATTAGTTTTTTAAATTTTGTGGTCCTGGGGATTGAACTCAGGACCTTGTGCTTGCCAGGCAGTATGCTCTCCAGACAGGAGCTTATGCCACTGAGCTATCTCCATAGCTCAGAATTAAATACCTTTATCTACCATGTATAGCATTTTAATTTTCTCTATTCAATTTTATATATGTTTTCTCATATGATTTTATGGTATCTATTATGTTCTTCACGTTGAAAACTTTAATATGTCTATATGGTTAAAGGTAACCAATTAATCTACTTTCTATTTGTTATTTTTCCAACATGAGGAATTAGTAATATAAATGACATCTTTCACATCTTTGCAAACCTGGGCCTTGTGCTAACTGGGCAAATACTTTATAACCAAGCTGTATCTATATCTATATCTATTTATATCTATCTATCAATTTCTGAATCTTGTACTTTGTCTAATCTCTTCATTACTATGGCAATACCATATTTCTTTTAAATACAGTGGATTTTCCATTTTGTTCTGATATATGGTAAAACAGGTTTCCCTGAATTTTTTCAATATACTTTTCTTAGATCTTTTCTCCCCATGCATTTATCCCTTGAAACACACGCTAAGATAATCTTATACAATTCCTTGTGTGTATGAGTTGTATCATGTGGTTCAGTACATTTCTTTTAAATTTTATTGATAATTATTTTATAGCCTAGTTCTTTTTACACAATCAATTAGTTTCCTATTTCTATTTTTATGTTCTTATTGAAAAATAAATGAGAGCAATTAATTTTTATTATATTTACTTCAAGTTTAATTATTCAAGCATTTCATACTAGTATGTATTTTATTAGAGATAATTCCTAAGGATGCAGTTATAAAATGAGTAAGATAAGATAGTTTTAGTCCTACTTTTTCAAAATTTACCTCTGCCATTTCATTCTCATGTCTTCCTGCATTATACATGACCTTCAAATGCCATGCAGAACAGTAATAGGGATAGCTGGCAGTACTGTATATTTCTAGAATTGAAATGACTTCTTTGTTTAACAGGATAATATTTGCTGGAGTGATTTTGTTGTAAAGACATTTCTTGATACTATTTGATAAAGTTTTCATTAAATGTATACATCCTAATTCATAAATGATGTCTCTGTATAGGGGTGTGTGTGTGTGTGTGTGTGTGTGTGTGTGTGTGTTTGATATTGGAGACTGAATGCAGAGCCTTCTTACTGAGCTACAGTCCCAGATCCCTTCACCCTTTCTTCCCTTTGCCACGTTTCTTTCTTTTAGACATGGTCTTGCTAAATTGCTAAAGTGCCCAGGTTGCAATCCTCCAACCTCAGCCTCACATATGCTGGGATTACAGGCATGTGTGACCACACCCACCTTGCTCTTTGTCTCTCTTTATCTCTTTCTTTCTTTTTCTTTTTCTTTTATTAAGTGCACTGTTTACCCAAGCTTCAAATTAAAGTATGCTGGCTTCAAGTCAATTCTTATATAGTCTCATATAATTTAAATAATATTAGTATTACATGGTTTTTAAAAGATTACATATAGCTTAGTTACAAGTCCATTTGCGTTTGGATCTTTTTCAATAGCTCTTTAATCATTTTCCAAATCTGCTGCAGCACACATTTTTTCTATATTTTGCTAGACATTAATTTACTTCAAATATATGGAGAAAGGTTTATTATTCATTTATTATTACTTTTATAAAATTCTATTCACCCACATCTGTGGCTGTTATACACACACACACACACACACACACACACACACACACATAATGTAGTCCTCTTTTCTTTATTGGTCAAGTGATATGTTTAACTATTTTACTGGTATTTGAAAATGATTTTTGCAATTCCCTTATTAACACACACACATATGTCTTTGATTTATTAATTATAGCTTTATTAGTTATTTTCTCCTGTGTTTTCCTTGTATTTATTTTGTGCTTTTCCTAATTTTTTAAAAAATGTGCATTAATATGCTTCATTATTTTCTCTATTTTAACACTAAAGACATTTCAAGATAGTAAATATATATTTCAAAGCAAAGCAAGGATTTTCATATAGCCATTTAGTCATATTAACAATTGTTTTACTCATTTATATTGTTGCTATGGCTTGTGTCTAGATCTCTCCCCAAAGTATCATGCAGTCAAAGGTGGGGCTTTTCAGAGATGGCTGAATTTAGAGTGTGTGATGCTGCAATTAAGGGTACGATTCCTCAGTTAGTCAACTGATGGGGTTGGCATAGTTCTGGGTGTAGATAATGGGAAGGGTCAGTTTTGAGTTTGGGTGGGTATCCTGGAAGATATAAACAGGATAGAAGGGCTGGGAAGATAGCTCAGCAGCACAAGCACCTGCCTGAAAACGTGAAGCTCCCGATTTTCATCCCTGGTACCAAAAAATAAAAGGGATAAAAGGGAAAGGGGGGCTTCAGCTGGTGCTGCTGCTTCTTCCCTACTTCACTGCTTTCCTCCCAACCATGAGCTTTTCCTCCTCTTTTATCTCCTCTGCCACATGACCCTGCCATGCGGACAACCAACTATGGACTGAAACCTCTACAAACTGAACTGAAATGAGCTTTTCCTACTTTCTGCAGTTAACTTTTGGTGTTGGTATTTTGTCTCAGGAAAAGAAAATTAACTAAGATAATTGTACTCTTTGTATGCACCTCTCATTTATGCAATGCTCATGATATTAGTCATTTACATCTCTGTTGTTTAATCTATCACACTTGCTTAATTTTGAAAGAATCTGTCTTTTGTTCTGAGGTTTATTTTTGTAATATTGTCTTGTTTGTGTTTACGTTCATCTCACCTGCATTTAAATTATAATTCCTCCACATTCTTTTTCTGTTTGTGTTATCAGTATCTTTATACATCTATATTTTCCCCTTTATCAACATTAGTTGGTGTTTCTCATTGTCTTTTTTTTTTTAAACAAACATCTTATCTTAGTTTCATTTTCTAATCCAAGTTAATCTTTAGTTTGGCTCTTGACCATCCTCTATTCTGACTTCTCTTCATATAGTGCATGGCAGTATTCTACTACTATCTCCGATCATATTCTTTCTATCTTACTTTAGTTCACTTATTTCATATTGATGGCTCATCGTTTCCCAGTTTCATGTTTTTACTGGCTTAATTACTATTTTCCCCTCATTAGTTTAAAAGCTCTACTAGTATGTGGCCCTTAATCATGTACGTATCCGCTTCTATTGCGAGAAAAGATAACTCAACAATTACACATTCACAGGAGAGCATCGGAAGTGTGTATGTGACTCGTGTAGGATGTGTAGGATGCCAACAGATTTTCTCAATATTCACAGCATCTCCCTGCCATTAGAATTACTTTTATTTAATTTTAAGTAATGTATTTTTGACTAATCAGTAACATACACATACATTCTTCCAGTTAGAAGTTCAAGTTCCACAAGAAAGAAACTCTCAGTTGGCCACCCATCTTCTTATTTCTTTCCCTAATAAGAGCCACTATTGTGTGGATTGCACACATTTTTCCAAAATATCTTTTCTCTCTCTCTCTTTCTCTCTCTCTCTCTCTGCATACATGTAAGGTATTATTCAATGCTTTGCTTTTACATAAGTAATATAAATGATCTCATGTTAGCTGTACTTGCAGTTTCATTTTTTTTTCATTTAATATATTTTAGAGGTCTTTCTTGGTCAGTAAGTATAATTTAACTTGGTGTTGTTAAACTGTGTCATAATATTTTATAACAAGGATGTAGTATAGTTGTTTTGATGAGCATTTAGGTTTTTTTCTGCTAATTTTTCTTTTGCCACTAGTTTTCTATTGCAAACAGCATACAATGACTTACACATTATCCTGGGCACCCAAATGAGATTCTTGGTGAATATGGGTGTGTGGAACGACTAAGTCACAGAGTAGAGGGTTTTGCTATTGAATTCTCACCCAGGAACCGCTGTGCTTCTCGGTAATCTCCCCAATAATGCATGCAGATCACATTTTCAAAGGCTGTACATGAGACTGTTCCTGTTCACCACTGACAACACTTAACAATATCATCAGTTTTATTTACATCAACCTAATAAGAGAAAAAAGGGTATCAAATGTTTGTTCGCTGACACCTCATAGAAGGTGAGCATCGTCTCATAAGTTTATTAGCTCTTTGTGTTTCCTCTCTCGTCAACTTACAGTTTTGCATGTCTCTTTTTTCCATTTTTTTTCAATTCGTAACAAATTTATAATTCTAACTCATACGAATTACTTCTAGACTTTACTTACATCTTTTACTGTTACATGTTTCTAAATATTTTTTCCTGGTCTGTTGCTTGCCTTTGTATATGCTATATCATGAACTATTCAGTCAAATAAAAATTAAAAATTTTGATTTAGTCAAATTTGACAATACTTTTTCTTTTCTTTTTTTATTTTAAATACTCAGTTTGAACTCAGGACCTTCACACCGAGCTCTGTCCCAAGTCTTCTATTTTATTTTCCATTTTGACACATGATCTCACTAAGCTACTAAATTTCCCAGGCAAGGCTCAAATTTGCTAACTTTTGAAACTCTTGCCTCAGCTTCTTAGAGCGCTAGGATTACAGGCATGTGTCTCCATGCCCTGTTTGATACTTCATTTTATAACCTCTTGGTTATAGATTTTATTTTGAAAGTATCCAATATATTAAAATTGAAAAACTTTAGCATTCTGTATTTCCTTAGTATTTTTAGTATAGTGTCTTTGTACTTTTAGAATATCAGCCCTCTATAATCTTTGCTTTTTAATCTACTTATTAATATTTTTAAATGCCTTTTCAGAAGGTCCCCAACTACTTAGTCATACTCAATAATTCTCTACTGCCATATTTGTCATAAATTAAATTTACATACGGAAATAGGCCTAATGTTGGAATTCTTTCCTGTTAATCTGTCTCTTCTAGTATCTAACCCATATTGTTCTATCTGGCATAGCTTTATAATATATTCTGAAGTAGCACAGTGTAAATTTCTCATCCTATCCTCTGTGAAGTGCTTTATCTTCAAAGAGTTCTTGGTTATTTAAATATACTTTTAACTTTGCAGATATATTTTCTTTTTTGGTAGAACTGGGGATGGAACTCAGACCCCTGTGCTTGCCAGGGAAGCACTTATTCTACTGAGCCATCTTCCCAGCACCTGCAGATATATTTTGTAATTATCTTGATTCTAGTTGTATTTGGCTAAAATACACTTGATTTTAAATTAGTCATGTGGAATTGACATTTTTATAACATTAATCTTTCTTTCTTTCTTTCTTTCTTTCTTTCCTTCCTTCCTTCCTTCCTTCCTTCCTTTTTTTCTTTTTGTATTTTAGGGAAGGGTCTACAGAGTGTTTAGGGTCTCACTAATAGATCATGCTCATAGTAATCTACCTGTTTACAGCCACCCAAAAGCTGGGATTATAGGCATGTGCCACCACGCCCAGTTTCAATTTCTGTCTCAGCACGCTCCAGGGGCAGGCTGGCATGGCAGGCCTACATTGACTTATGCCATGAAGATACAATATATATCCACCTACCCATTTCTTCTTTTTCTTATTAAATATTTTACTTATTCATTTTAGATTTTATACATTTCTCATTAAGTTTTATTACCAGATTATTAATATTTCTTATTTATATTACACATGGAATATTATCTCAATTACATTTTCCAACTGGTTCTTACAGATATGTAAGAAATTTATTGGCTTTTATGTGTTTTTCTAATAGCAGCCTACCTCAGCAAATTTATTAGCTTCAAATTTTCAGAAATTCTCCACGATTTCTTTCCTGCCTATGAAAACCTTATTTTATAGTAATAAGCATTTAATTTGATATATTGGATTTAAAATCAAAATTTTCAAAGTTGAAATTTCACTCTAGGTATCAAACATAGGTAACCTTTGTGTTATTTCATGTTAACTCTTAACACTGAGTATTCATCCTCCAACTCTCATTTCTTCCTTTTTTGCTTTAGCACGAATCAAGCCATAACAGGGAAACAAAAAAATCTCTGATTTTGTGAAATCCCCCATTTTATCTACTGAGACCTAAAGAATTTAAATGACTCATTGAAGGTCACACCAATGAGGTACTCAGTAAGTGGTAGAATTGGATTAGCTTCTAGAATAATAATTATAATTCTTAAGACATCATCAGTAATTACAGTGAGTTAACTGTCTCTTTTACAAGTTGTATGACCTGCTGCACCTTGCTTTATCCATTTCATTATTTCGTGGAATGGTTTGTATAGTATTTTCTAAGTGTGTCCATGCTATGAAAATACCATTTTTTTCAATTATATAATTTTAAAGAGCAGAAAATGATCACATTTATAATTACATATATGATGATGACTAACTATATATGCTGATACCTGTGAACTAAGCAACTAAACTGAAGATAGCAATGTGTAATACTAGGGTCATGCTTGGAATGCCTGTCCTTCTGGTCTTCTAAATACGTACTGTTTGTCATGACATATCAATTACTACTATACTATCTCTCAAGTAAATATTTGTCTTAAAAAGGGTAATAAATGAAAACAAGAGACAAGAAAAATAAATATTTTGCAAAAAAATATGTGATTACATATATGAATATATAAGCTAGAGTAAGATAATTATGAAAATAGTTGAGAATAAAAGACAATGAAAGCTAAACCTCAACAGTGATTCAGCATTGAAAAAGACATAGAAGTGAGTGGTAAAAATAAAAAAAAATGAGACAAAATGATGACAGAGAAATAAAATAATTAAACAGTTACTACTGGTATCTTAACATATTGCACTACATACATATCCTAATTTAACTCTAAAGCATACACATCCAACCAAGAAGACTTTACTACTGACTATTCTTTACAGAAGGACAAGACTGACATTACACAGAATCAATTAATTGCCTTAAGTCATGATATCACTAAGGAGCAGTTGTTGAATCTACACTGAGTTTACCTCCTAGCTCATGCACTATACCTTGTATGTGCTTTTCTCTTTAGATTTCAGCTAGGAAGATAAACACAAAACCTCTCACTGGCAACATTTCATAAGGCCACTGAGTCTAGTATAATATTTCTAAGTATTAACCAATACACACATGCATTCAGTCATATCATTTACTGAACGTTTTCTATGATCACAATCAAGGAGTACTTGTGATATATATCATCACAAATAAAAAAATAATCCAAAAAGAAACATTGTGAAAGAACTCCTGCTATAAGCAACTATATAGCTTAATATCAACATATATTGAGTAAAGTAAGTTTATGGTTCTTCTCACCTTGCCCATTCCCCGTGAATCATGTGCTATGCCCCAGGGGTTGCACCTTCCTCCGTTGCCTAGATACCTGCTGACCCCAAGAGCCAAGACTTCCTCATTCCATCACCCCCTATATATACCCAGCATCTCCCCTGAATAAAGGGGACTTGATCAGAAAAAAAAAAGTAAGCCAAATACTAAAAAACATAGAGTAAGATTCTATTTACATTGAATTCTTAAAAACTAAGCCATAAAGAAAGAGATATAGTGGCTGTTTGGGGCTGTGGACAGGAATCAGATAAAACAGAATCTTTTTGGATGGATGAAGGGTACTGCCAAATTTCTCCAAAAATAGGTCACAAAAGATTCATCGGCTCCTTTTAACCAGGGAGAGGATTGGAGCCTTGCTTTTGAAAAGTCAAGAATTAATGTTCCATGTATATTTCATGTTTCAGCAATTTGGTCAGAGAATAGCAGGAAAACTTAGCTACTAAAATAAACAGTCTAGCAGATTAGAATGAATTACAACAGTCCGTCCAGATGCACAAAGGAGACACATGAATACCTCGTCGATTCTGTGCTGGCATGGGCCTCATAGAGTGACTCATTTTTTTCTATTGAGCAATGGACATAATATCGTAATGAGAGGAAAATTTTGCATCTCCGATACCAGCTTGCAGATTACCTCTTTCATTTCAGCTTTCTTCATTTTTATGGTGAATTCTGCTGCACCATTAATGGTAATGGCTTTTTGCACTTCTTATTATGAGATCTTTACATTAATTCAAGGATCACAGTGCTTGCCTTGAACAATGTAAAATGTAACAATGAAACATGAGCAAGACTCATTTGAAAAAATACGTATGAATCTCATTTAAAAATACATAATGTGTTTTACTTTGACATTCTGATTATCTTCATAATATAAACATACCTATTACGTATAATGATTCCTATGATATGATCCATATGCCCTCCCATTTAATATTTATCTATTTGCCAGGAAACAGCTCCTATAAGGAGAAAGAGCTAAAAACAGTTCTGTCTCTTAGGGTGACTTACTTTGAAATTATAAAGTGGGACATTCAGGGATGCAACAGACTTGGTGAGCATACAGAAGCAGGCCCCAAAGAAGGAATGCAAAATAGAAAGTGCTCAACTCAGTGTGAAAGGTAAAAGGCTAATTGTGGCACAGATCACTATTGAGAATCAAATCTTAATTTAGGGCTCATCTCTTTCTTTCTTTTTTTAAAAATGTATTTGGTATAGGATCTACAGAGTCTATAGGGTCTCACTACGTAGATCGGACTTGTAGTGATTCTCCTGTTTTCAGCCTCCTGAGTGCTGGGATTACAGGCATGCGCCCTCATGCCCAGTCTCAATTGGTTTCTCAGCATGCCCCTGGGGTGGGGCTGGACCTGCAAGCCAGTTACTGAACCCCAGCCACTGTGTTCTGCCTAAACAGGCGCTTTAGTCCACTGAGCTATCTGGCTGGCCCTAGGACTCATTTCTTAAAGAATTTCATAAATTACCTCGCAAGTTTTCTATGCACAGTGAAATGACACACAAGGCTTCCTCTGTATATAGGGAGAAAACCAACTGCACCGCTCAAATGCTTAAGGGGTTCTGTGATGCACCCTTAGCTCCCCCTCCTAGAAAGTCAACCATTAGATTGACCCTAAGTATTTCCAGTACACATATATTCTGGTAGAAATATTCACTCTGAGTCATGGAATTAAAAGCCCAAAGGTTCTACTTAGAGCTAACTATCCCTGCAGAATCCCCAGAAATTCAAATTCCCAGGGAAGTCCTACAAGTCAATAGTGAAAAGGAACTGATTTAATACAGTGTATTTTTGGCCTAATACCTACTTCCCTCAGGCAACAGCTTCTAAGAAATACCCCTGCTGAGTAACTGAGTTACCTGCTGTGCCTACCTGTTCCCCTGCTGCCTGGTGCAGGCCATTGGCCTCCCAGGAAGAGAAAAGGATAGCACTCCAGCATTTGTTTGCTTCAGCTGCAGTGACAGTCATTATGTTAAGCACTTCAGAAACTTTCACACTGCTCGATTTGTTCAGATGGGGAATTAAATTTGTAGGAGTTTGAAGAACCTGTCCAATAGCATCCAGCCAAATCTGGCAGAGAAGAGATTTGAAGCCAAGCCTCCTCAGATCTTTCTGTCTTCCTCCTTCTCCACACAGTAAGGGCTTTCCAAGTCCTACCTCTCCGGGTCTCTCCAGGGTATCTTGTCAGGCTCATCCTGTTCAGCCACTCTGTACATATTTCCCACAGTCACTCATTAGGCTGAAATCGTATTTTTTCATGCTGAGTTTCTCTCTTGCTTAATTCAGCTACCTTTCAGGTTTATTACCCTGTAGCATAACGGGGATGTGATTCTGGGCATCGGGACTCCTCAGTCCCAGTCACTGCTCTATTCTGAACACACTGTCCAGCCTTGTACCAGGCAATGGATCAATCTCAGTGTTCAGTAGGGAAGGGAAGGGACTGACGATCTGATCTTGACAGCTAGAGATACAATATTCTAAGATTTTATTATTGCTTGGAATAAACATTTCAAGGGCAAGCATTTTGATCATGTTACCAGGTTATTAGATTTGCATTTGTTCTCAGGGAAACATCTATTATGCCCATAGTGGTGTTATCTATAACTTACATTATTAGGACACTAACCAAATGTATTTAACTTGATTTGGCCAAAGTGTAGCATATTGCTAAGTCCAAACAGACCCTTAAATGCCTTTTAATTGGTTGATTTGCTGAAAGCTATTGCAATATCCTTTCCTGATGCAGGATGGGAAAAACAATGAAGGTGATAATTGGACGGCTGTGGGCACTTCAGGCCGGAAGCTGTAGGTCAGAAGAACCTGCCAAGAGGCAGCAACAGTGGCCTCTAGGGCCTTTATCCTCCTAGCCATAAAGAAGGAGTAAAACCCTGGGGCCTCGTGTAAGGATGCCGTAAGATGATTTCTCCTTACTAACAAGGTATGAAGTGACCTCAAAACTTTATTAATATAACTGCTAGATACCTATTTATAAAGCACTGTAGCTGGCCCTTACTCTACCCAGTTCAGGAAAATACCTTGCAGCTTCATTATAGCACATGCTAGTGTGACAAGCACACAGACTGCTTCTCCAACAGACCCTCTGCCTGAGTTCTCTTGCCCCTTCTACCTCACATCACAGTCAGCACTCTCCTGGTTCTTCCATGCTACTACTTTTTTTTTT
>NDGM011190508.1:0-10497 GCA_002564305.1 Octomys mimax
TATATATATATATATAAAACAGAGCTGAGTTCCCATATTTCAAATGGTTTTGGAAGCCACCCTGCAGGTGATCAGAAAGGAGAAAGGGAGACTGTGACCAGCATGGTTTATTGGCTGTGAAGTGTTGGTAGGTTAAACAGGAGAAATAAATTGTTCAGTGCAGTGGTTAAACACAGACATTCCCAGCACCTGCAGCAGGCAGGAAGTCCAAGCCTGGCGCATGGGCTACTCTGCTGAGAAAGCTCAGCCCCTCCAGTGGCGCGGGCAGGGCTTTGAGGAGACAGAGGAGTTGGAAGTACTGAGAGCACTGGGGCTGGGGAGGGGGCCAGGAGAGCATGTGCTCGACAGCGCTGGTGGTCTCAGGCTCAGGGACATGGTTACTGGACAGGTCTAGAGGTGACCTGTGCTCATGGTGAACAAGAGCCAGGCTCCGGCCGGCTGTGTGGACTTCACGTTAGCAGCTGGGTTAGTGACTTCCTCTGGCAATGTGCGGCCCGCAGGATTAGAAACAGGGCAATTGAGTCCTGGTCTCTTTGGGTACAAATGTTGTAAATCTGAGCAGGAAGGAAGTCCACACAAGGAAGGCCACTGTCTTAGTCACTTTCCTCCTTCTGGGATGGAATACTCAACACTGGCACCTAAAAGTGGGACAGATTCACCCTGGCTCACCTTTTAGGACTGTGGTCGGTGGGCTCAGGACGAGAAGGAGTGCTGAAGGCTCTGGGGAAGCAGAGCTGCTTGCATTGTGGTGGCCAGGAAGCAAGCATGAAGGAGGAACTGGGGGAGATACCCGCCTCCAGGTCACTCCCCAGTGGCCACCTCGTCTGCCTTTCCTCTGCCTCCTATCACCACATTTATCTGATTCAGTCTCTTTGAAAAGTTCCCGTATAAGAGGGACATCTAGCTGTAACCATGGCAGTCACCAAGTTGTGCTCGAGAACACCAGTATCTTTCCCAATCCTGGGGTGGGTGGTGAGCAGAAAGATGTGGATCACAAGGGAAACCCAGGGGGTAGGGCATGGCAGCATCCCCATAAGGATCAAAACCACTGGCAAGGAAGGAAGCAAGAACACAAGGAGGAAGACAAAACAGGATTCCACAGGCCACAGAGGACGTCAGAATTGGCTGTCTTGGACAAGCCTCCTCCCACCACGGGGAAGGAGGCCCATGTGTGGCTGCCATGATGCAGTGGATGCAGGGAGTGCTCATGAGGGCCCAGGAGCTGGGCAGGCGAGGCCAACCCAGAGGTAGAAAGTGACATCTGCAGACATCTTTGTTGTTCCCATAAATGAGGAGGGCCGTGCAGAACATGGTGAGATAACTAAGCCAGAACCATCCTAGCGGGACTCTCTCCTCTATGCCGTGTCATCTGGATGGATTGGATTCACCAGTCTTTGTTTTGTTCTCCATGTTAGAATTGCTGTCAATTATGTATGACATGCCTTTCAGATAGAATTGGAGGGAGCACTTATTACAAGGTAGAGGTGAGCTAGTTAGAGATGATTTGGCATGTCTTCTCAGCTGACATCCGGGATATATTTAGAATGCACGGCCCACTGGAATGCAGGGGTTTTAATTAGGATTCTGGGTGCATCAATGTATGCATATTTAGGGAAATGAAAAATAAACATGCATGTTATAATCACTTATTAGCAAAATATTCCTTGTCTTATAATTTTTGCTAACATAATCTGTATATCATTTTGCAGTCTACAGAAAGAAATGTCACAAACTGGGAGGCCTAAATGAATTATCTTTTTTGAACAATAGTAGTAGCTTCAGGAAAGACAATTTCTAGTGGCTATTCTGATGTTTGTATTGGTATTTGGGCAGACTGGCACTTAGAGCTATTCCTGTGGTCACTGTGTGCTTTGGTCACCTGCAAATGAAAATGGCTAAGAGAAGTCCTCTTCCACTTGCACCCAGCTTTATTCAGATGCCCTGTTGATGAGCTTGTTACAGCTTGGCTTGCACATCATGTCCTTGGGGGATCGTGCCTTTTTTTTTTTTTTTTTTTGCAGAACCGGGGATTGAACTCAGGCCACTGTGCTTGCCAGGGAAATGCTTATTCCACTGAGCCATCTACCTGGCCCCTGGGATAGTGTTCTTGTCTCTTTAACCATGTGAGGTTCTGTTGGCGTTGACCCCTGCAGCACACTGCTCCTTTGTCCAAATTCTCATCATCCTTTATTGTAACTCTTCTTTCTCCTGCAGACTGTCCCTGGGATGAAGGCACCGCGAAGGCAAGCGGTGGGTCTGGCTGGGGCTGACTCCTTCCCTAGTGCCTCCCACATAGTGGCTATTCCATAATAAATACCCATGGAAAGCACACTTCAGGAGGGTCTGGATGAAAAGGGGGGACTCACACAGCACCGGGTGACTTCATTCCTGCTGTGACTTCTGCCTGGCGTGATTGACTTCGTGCAGGGAGACTTCAAGCTCACTTTCTTCAAATACAAAATTAGGCGACTCATGCAGGTGATCACTGATACTGTTCGTAGCCCTGCAGGTCTGCACCATTCCACATTTCTAGGATTGCTGTATACACCATCGGAGTAAAATATTTAAAATAATCAAATCCATAAAGACCCAGTAGAGGGGGAAATTCAGGAGATGAACTGCTGTATTTGTACGGCTTTCTACACCCAGGCATTGATACTCACTGATGCAACCAATCATGGATTGGAAATATTAGGAAAGAAAGATGCACTTTTACTGAACACACACGAACTTTTGCTTGTATGATTTCCTAAACAATATAGCACAGCAACTCTTAATGGGACGTTTACTCTGTGCTGGCTATTACACACACCCTAGAGGTGACTGAAAGTATGCCAGGGCATTTGCAGCATTTATGGCAGGTCCTCTGCCATTTTAGATGAGCACTAGGGCTTCCCCAGGCGTGGTGTCCACAGGGGTCCTGGAGCTCAGGCCTCTTTGGAGATCAGAGGCGATGAAGTGATTTTATTTTGGCGTCAGGATTGTTCATCTATAAACTGGGCTCTTTCGTTGGAAACATTTGCAATTAATCCTACAAACAAACAAACAAACAAACAAGTGCAAATTTCACAGTTCCTGGCCCAGCTGCCCCTTGGCTCTGAGACTTGGCCAGGAACTATTAGACAAGAAAATGAGTTGAGCTTTCTACTGTGGACCTAACCTAATTTCCAAGTGATAATGAGCTTGGATTCCCAGAAGTGCTGTGTGCCTCTTGATAGTAACATCCTCATTTCCTTTCCTGGTAGATGTTTTAAATAAGATTTTTACACCAAAGGAAATTAACCTTTAAATTAATCGTAATTATAAAATGCCATCTCTGATTTTTGTCTTCAGCCTAATTACTTTCTGTTATTTAAGCAAGCCGATTGTCCTGTGAGCTTTTAAGTTTCTCTTTCACTCCTTGCCACACAATGCCAGCCAATCAGAGCAGAGTCCTCCTGAGCTCATTTACATAGCCCCTGGGATTGGGGCTCTGCGCCACGCCGCTTCTTTCGGCACCTTCTAGATGTTTCCCTCTGCGTAGCTGTAGCTGGAGGCTGCTGTCCTGAGAGGCTCTATTTCTCAGTCCCTTGTTGAGAAGGCCATGGATAGCACCAGCCCTTTCTCCCAGATGACATCTCCAAAAGGAAAATCCCCCCCAGTGCGAGGAGGAGGAAATGTTGGCTGCTTCCAACAGCACCCAACCAAGACGAAGGTGGAGCGGGACGTGGTGGCTCTTCTCTGCTTCCGCGGGGTTTTAGAAAGAGCTCAGCTTCCTCTCCTAGCTCTTTGCCTTGCTGCGCTTCTTTCTTTTTGGAGAAGGACCTAAGAGCTCCGGGTAACTTTACTTTGTGAGCATGGATATTAACATCCTGGTGCTCAATCTCATCCTCTTTTTCTGAATGTTGGCTGCTTCCTATCCTGGGTCGTTATTTTGTTGTTGTCGATTATTTTGTTTTATTTGAAACAGAGTCTTGCTGTGTCGTTCAGGCTGGACTCGAGCTCACTGTGCAGACCAGGCTGACCTCGAACTTCCAGCAAGCCTCCTGCCTCAGCCCCCTGAAGGCTAGGATACAAGGCATGCGCCCCCCACACTCACACATGTCCTAAGTGCCTGCAAAGCTGGGAGAAGCCAAACGACCAAGCTGGAAAGTGTTTCTCTCCATCACTGCTGCAGACTCAACCACTTCTCTTCCCATGCATCTGCTTGGGCTGCTTTTCCTACTGAGACTGATGTAAATGACTTGAATAGGCTTCCCCTGGATAATTTCAGTTCCCCATACCAGAAATATTTCCTGCAGCCAAATAGTTCTTTCATACAACGTAGTTAACATTTCTCGCTTTTCTGTCCGAATCTTTTCTCCTCTACATTGTAGAAAAATGCTTATTCTGAATTAATAGAGAATGAATGCATGTCTTTCATCCTATATTTTGATATGGAAAAAATTAGATTTATTTAAAGGTGAATATTCTGTGTATGCGTGTGTTTATATGTGTGTGTGTGTGTGTGTGTGTGTGTGTGTTCATAAGGGGAAAGTAGTGTAGTGTAATGAAGGAGATACTTTGAGAAAAAGGGGAAAAGAAATGATTGGTTAAGAATTAGATCAAATTTTAACTTGGAATCCAAGTTTAGAGGTAGAGTAATATGCTTTTTCTTAAATGACCACAAGAGGGAGCAATTTACTAGGAGGCTGAAGAAGAGACCGGAGCTAATTTTGGAAACCTTGGGAATGGTACAAAGGCAGACAGGAGCGTTGAGGTCCGTGATAGGAGCTGCACTCAGCGCTAGGAGACACCTGCTCAGGCCTCGAGCACTGAGCCTTTTATTTTTATACACGGCAGCACTTCTCTTCTTCCATTTGTTTAGCGAAGGGCAACGTCCCTCTGTTCTAATCGCTTTCTCATTTAGTTAGAATGAATCCGTGTGGCCAGCCTGTTCAGTTCTCCCAAAGTGCCCTGCGTTTTCCTAAAGGCCCGGGAGAGGTCGAGGACCCGGGAGCGTCCGGTAGGGACCCCGCGGAGTCCCCACGGCTGTCCATCCTTGGGTCAGCGCGCACGTCCCTGCAAGTCGGGACTCACGATGCAGCCGGACTGCGGGCGAGTCGTTTGAACTGTATAGGTCTACAAAATTAAGATGCTGAGATGGAGCAGAAGGCGGTCATTGTCCATCATTTTAACCTTGAAGAGTTTAGAGTTCAGAACAAGTCATAAACAGAGGAAAAAGGGCGAACAATTGAACGCAGAACTTCTGAGCTCAGGGAGGGTTGGAAAGCAGGAGGAAAGCCACGTCTCGGCTCTTCCTGACCTGCCAGGCCCCTGGGAGTGCAGAGAGAGATGAGGGACACTGGACGTCTGGGCTTCGGTGGTAGGTGACCCTGCTCGGGGGTGGGGCAAGGAGTGGGAAGCTTTGGCTTCAGGGGAAGGGGCAGACACAGAAAAGGTTATTTCAACTTTAAATTTCTAAATCACACGCCATAAAGAGGTGGAAACATAATAATAGCAATGGATTACTCTTTTATTTGCTTGAGTATGGTGCTAAAAATTTGTGTAAAGATGAGATTCTCACAACTGTTCTCTTGGCATCTTTTGACTGCTAATCACCTCCTGTTAGTTCATGTTTGAAGGGGGCTGTAAGTAACCGGAGATGAAGTTCTGGCCACCACGCCAAACGTGCAGAGTGACCCTAGGACAGGAAGGGTGGAGGTTGTCGACAGCAAGGAAGGAAGGAGGAAAAGAAGGAAGCAGAGGAGGGATGGAGGGAGGAAAAAGAGGAGAGAAGGACAAGCAGGAGGTTACAGTATGCCAATATGCTGATTCGGAGTATCAAGATTCGGAGTTAGAAAGTTCTTTCTTTTTTTCCTTCCTTCCTTCCTTCCTTTCTTCCTTCCTTTCTTTTAAAATTTAATTTCTACATTTTGCACAGTAGGCTTCCATTTCTTTGTACACAGGAAGAAAAGTATTCTCAAGGGAGAAACACTTCCACACGGACTCTCCCCACAGGGAGAGATTGTGGCTGTGTTCAGAGAACCACGCTGAAACCGGCTGATCCTGACTAACTAGAGAGATTGATAAAAAAAAACAAACACACACACACACACACACACACACACACACACAGAGGCTTTCAATGAAAGGATGCTTCAGCCGGCACAGCTCAGAAGGAAAAATCAAACAAGATAACAGAAAATTATCATCCTCAGAGGAGTGAATAATTTTCTGTGGGCTTCTTTTTAAATGAAAAATGAAAGGTTCTATAAATCAGTTGCGGGGTTCATCCTGAGGCTACCTGATTGTTGCGGAATCCTGGCCAGGCTGGGATTGGCTTGCACCTGGGTGCGTGTGTGTGTCCCCCTCCAGGCCTGAACACCCGGAGCACATTCTTCAATACTGCTTCCAAAAGAAGGTCCTGAGGGCATTATTTTGAAATGATGCTCCATGTCCTTCCCAGAAGATTTCTGTGTTGAATACTGTTTGCAAATACGTTGAATCTCTATTAGAGTAGAGGGACCATCGCCGAGCTTCCCTGTCCCTGGAGTGCTGCTCTTGCTCTCTGCTGTGGACGCCAAAATTCGCAAGTGCTCAGCTTCCTTGTAGCAAATCCTGTGAGCCCAAAGGTGCCTAGCCAGCCCTTCTGCATACTCTGCCTCTGGACTACTTGTAATGACCAGCGCATGTAGGTGCCACGTAATCAGCTGCTACAAAAGCAGGAAGCCCACACGTGTTCAACACAGACGCGATTCTTCCCCACACATTTCTGTCTGTCCTTGGTTGGCGCCGAGGTGCAGAGCTGACTCTACCCCAAGCAATGGGCCCGTGTGCAGGAGAGCGGCTGCCTGCAGTCAGCCTAACTGCTAAGGAAACGTTTCCTAAGAAACACAGCGAAGACCAAGACATGTCCATGTCACATGTCCACGATTCCTTTCCATCGCGGATTAGTGCTCTTTTGACGACTGTATGGTTCTTTCTATTGTTAACAATGCAAATGAATTGGGGAGGTCAGTGCCTAGCTGTGTCCTTGGAGCAGCGCCCGCTGTTGCCCAGAGCAGCGCGGAGAGGAGGCGCAGTGCGACAAGAGGTACAGCTGCCAGGCCTCACTGAAAACTTTCTTTTAAGGACATCGTGAGAGAGAACAAGCAGAGAAGGTAGGGCATCCGAGTCCGGGAGAAGACACAAGTGTGGCCCATGACGGAAGAGAGTGCAGAGAGGGGCTGGCTCTGGGGACCCCACCCCACAGCTGCTGCCTTGTCCTGAACAAATGCGATGCTTGCCTGCTGCAGTGGGGTTCAGAGGCAAAGCAGCCCCTCCGGAGCAGGCAGAGGCCTGCAAAGGAGCTGGCTAGACCTGGAAGGGGAGCGGAGTGCAGTGGGCAGTTGGTCGGGGAGCTGGGCGGGGCTCTCCTGTGCCCATGGCGTAGGCAGGGGTCCATGAGCTGCGTGGTGTGGGCTGCCTGTGCACGCGTGTGCGTGCGTGCGTGTGAACACGAGTGTGTGTGAGCCTGTGAGCATGTGTATGTGTGCATGTGCAGGTGTGCTATGCAGTAGACCGGGCTGCACCTTCCAAGTTCACCTGGAAGACCTGGACCCTGCGTGCGCCAGTAGTGGAGCAAAGTCCTTCAAGTGGCCGATGAAGGTTAACTGAGGTCTCAAGAAAGTGCCCACCCTCAGGACTGCAGCCATGAGGCCAAGAGGCCTGAGCCACAGGGAGAAGAGCGTGGGGCCTGGAGAAGGGGGCTGAGGACCAGTCCTCCGGAGCTCGTCCCCTGGTCACAGAGGGCTCAGGGCAAGGCCCAGGGAAGGGGGCCCTCCCATTCCCCTGGGCTCCACCTCAGCTTCACAGTAGTGGTCCTGTTCCATCAGCACAGAGGCGGTAGTGGTGCCGCAGCCAGGGAGCTGCCTGCTTGTGCCTGTGGTGCAGCTAAGGAAAGGGTCAGAGGCTTTGGAGGTGATCAGCTGGGGATCAGGGATGGAGGAGAGCCCCAGGAGCTCTCCTGTGCCCTCCCAGGTAAGGTGCATGAAGGAAGGAGCCCCATCCAAGAGCCAGGAAAGGGGAGCGGTCCTCAGCAGACCCCGCCTCCCAGAGCCATGCTTTGGACCGGCAGGCTCCCACCCTGCACTGGAAGCTTCTGTGCAGAGCACGTGTGCAGAGCACGTGTGTGCCTGCAGCAGCCCAGGAGGACCAATAGAGCGTCCGCATAAGCAGTAACTCAGCGGGGCTCTACAAAAGCAATGACACACAGCTTAGAAGGAGAAATCAAGGCAACAGTTGTCCAGTGTGCGTGTGTGCGTGCGTGCATGTGTGTGTGTGTGTGTAGTGTGACAATGATGCATCACTCTTTGGTGGAGTCTATGCCTGTGTCTCGCTCCGTGGCTCCTCGGGGCTTTCTTGGGTTCTCTCTGCGGCTCCCCTGGGTGACCACAGCTGGACCAGGACTCAGCAGAGCACAGCTGGGTCCTGCACCAGCTTCAAGGCTGCCTTCCTTGTTCAGTCATCAGGGTGGGGCTCTTCTCAAGAGCCCATTCTTGGTGCAGCTGGCAGAACACAACTATCTTTTGTTCCTTGGGAGGCTCTGAGGGGCAGAAACTGGAATAATTTGGGGAGCAGGTAGGGGCCCCCACTCTTGCTACTACACTCCTATCAGGGTGCTGCCCTGCAGTCCGTACCAGGCAGAAGTGGGCACAGCCACTTATAGACCCATTCACTCTTTCCTACACTCTGGGATGCTTTCTCTTTTCACTGTCACCATGGTTTTCAAGGACCCAGATAATTTTCTTTATCATGAAATTACTAAAAGTGAGAAATTCCAAGCCTTCTTTGGAATGTTGGGGACCAGACACTGAGGCAGTGTCTGGCAGCGAACAGAGATTATGGAAGAAGCTGTGGGTTGGACATGCGCACACTGGGCAGAATGCCTAAAGGAAACCACAGAACATGCGTGGAACCCGCGCCTCTACCTTCCTACCCTTGAAGAAGTCATTGAGTGCGCAAACTAGCTGTTTGCTCGTGAGGCACCCCAAGGCAAGCTGTCCACACCAAGCTATTAGCACACGCTCTGTACTTTGCTTAGTGGTGTTTCAGTTTACGCGTTCACTCTCAGTAGATGCCTAATACCTCCCAGACTCATCCTTTTCCCTCACCCAGGACCCAGGCGCCACCCACAACCACATTAGGGTGGCATGCATCATGCAGTCTCCCTTGACCTCCAGTGCAGACCCGCAGCCTTTCATTTCTCAGTCAGTGGAGCCTTCCTAGCCCCTCCTTTCCCCAACTTGTCTCCTCTCAGACTCTGACACCAATGCAAATTCTCTAAAGCCCACTGCAAGGGACGCACTCTTCTTCTAAGCCACCTGCTAACTGCTTCGCCATTGCACCATACAAGATTTTAATTTTTCCATTCGCGTTTTCTATGACTGCATTACAGCTTGCTTCTTCTATTATCTTATTTATGCTTGTTTTTCTCTTATTCGTGCATATTCCAGCTCACATTTTCTTTGTGTTCACGTCTAGCCCAATATATGGCTTACTCCCTTTAATTTCGCCGTGATGTGCTTCTGTGCTTTTCCACCTTCTCCTGGGTCTGCCTCACTCATGTCAGCCACCCACGTGTGTCTATTTATCTTTCAAGATCCAGGTCGAGAGCGTCCTTCTCTGTGAAAGCCTTCGGACCCTTCTCCCCTTCTCCCCCAACACAGATCTTTTTTACACTTCTTCACTCACATCTGCTCTCTCTCCTAGAAGGCAAGTTCTTTGTATATCACAGTATATTTTATTTATTTATTTATTTATTTGTTTGCGGAACCGGGGATTGAACTCAGGCCCTTGCGCTTGCCAGGGAAGCGCTTATTCCACTGAGCCATCTCCCCAGGCGAAGGCAAGTTCTTTGAGGCAAAATATTGTGCATCACTTACCTTAAAACCTCTGAGGAGCAACACAGCACTTGATACAACGAGGAGTGTTCTACAGGTGCTTATTTAGTGAAAGGAGCATCAATTCTTTTTGCACAAAAGAATACTATAAACTCTTTGAAGTATTCATGTCATATACAAGAATGATTGAGATATTGCTCAAGGTTAGTCACCAAATATGGCTTCTTCTTGTCCTTTTGGTGCGATTTTCCCCATAATCAAGTAAGAGAGAAGGTATATTTATCTTCTTCCCTCTTTACCTTCTCAAAAGCCCCATCATTCTCATTACATTACTCTGATGTTTTCTGAGTCATTATGTTTGTGTGAGTGGTTACGCATGTGATTATGCAGATGGTACAAGCGTATCTTTCTCCCAGTGTGAAGAGCAAGGAGCTAGTGTACCCTTCTCCTTTGCAGCTTTGGGTAAGCAGGGGCAGAGCGCTCCACTGAGGTTCTCATGAGGTGGCGCACTGTCTACAAACTTGGCAGCCAGCAGTCAGACTCAGGGCTGAGTACGACAGAGCTCCAGGCACTCAGATCAAACCAAAGCAACACACACACACACACACACACACACACACACACACACAGACAGAGAGAGAGAGAGAGAGAGAGA
>NDGM011190517.1:0-16853 GCA_002564305.1 Octomys mimax
AAGGTTGTAGATTTATTCATCTTTTAATTATTTTACTTTTTAAATTTTATTGGTTTATTTTACTTTACTTTTATTTTAAAGAGTCTAGCACCATGCAACTTTGGGCTCTTCCCCTAAGTAAAATGACCATGAAAGGTAAATTTTTTAAATTGGCTCCAGACATTGAGGGACCAACACAGTGAAAGACATTGAGACTTTGAGAGATGCTTCTGAAAGTGGCAAAAATGATTGAATAGCGGCTGGGAAGATGGCTCAGTAGAATAAGCACTTGCCTGGTAAGCACAAGGGCCTGAGTTCAATCTCCAGTTCTGAAAAAAAAATTGAATAAGTCTAATAATTATTTTTAATTTCAACATTCATGGTATCTTTCAATCAAACTTAGAAGGAATTCCAATAGTTCTGTACTAAGTCATGCAAAAACTCCATAACTTGATTTGAAAATAGCCTATGGGTGTTGTTATGGTACATATATAGAATTTTACCCAAAGGCCTCCTGTGGTCATATGTGGGGCTTTGAGAAGAGAAGGAGAGCAAGGGTACACCATAACTGACTTGCTGTTAGGTGGTGGGGTCTAGCTGGGGAGTCATGGGCAAATGATCTCAAAGGCTGCATCTCCTTCTTGGTTTCTGCCTTCACTTCTTGTTTCCTGCCTGCCATGAGCAAAGCGGCTTTCCCTGCCTTGACCCTTCCCCTATGCCATTTCTGCTTGGGAGCCCGCTAACCACAGACTTCTAAAACTGTGAACCAAAATAGCTCTCTCTTCCTTGAAATTGCAAATGTAGGGCATTTGTGCCAAAATGACAAAAAGTGATTGAGACAGACTTGAATCAATGTTTTGTCAAAGAAGACAAAAAAACCATGGCCAACACACCCATGAAAAGAGTATTTCCAATCATAGTTATCAGGAAAGTGCAAATCAAAATCACAAAGAGTAATAACTGAGGCCAGAAGCCAGTGGACTTGAAAAGCAGCAAAAAGGCCATTACTGGGGTTCACAGAGGAGCTGCCTGCACCCGGGACCAAGGTGTGGGCTCAGGATGAAGTGAGTAGTGGTTGCTTTCCAGGGGTGAAAAAGGTGAATCTTGATTCATTTCTTTTCAGTTAAAGCTTTCAATCTGGTTTTTAATTTTCACAATGTGGTTTATATAATTTAATGATTTCTATTAGGAAAAAAACAGGGACATGGAAAGGTGTCAGGAGACTGTTCCTATGGTGGTCTGACTGTTCAGTTTAGATCTTTACAAATATGGAAAATTACATGATGTAACTATTCCCCTTTGTCCATCCACTCGAATCTGACTTCTAGGTCCAGTAATCACCATATGGAACGATCTTCTTTCAAATGGAAAAGGAATGATTACTAGATCTAGTAATCACCATATGGAACGATATGGAGAGGGAAAGGCAGAGAAGAGGAAGGGATGAAGAAAGACTTGAGGTGTGCTGTGCTCCAGTACTCACTCCCCACAGCAGTACGATCACTGTGTACTGCAAACACATAGACAGAAAAGAAGCAACTGAAGAAAAAGCTCCCCTAAACATTATATCATTTAACTCTGAAATAGAAAGACAAAGGCAGAAGGTTTCCTGAGCTTTCTCAAGTGGATAGCAAGCTTCCCTCTAGTGAATGCAGAATGGTAGCTAAATTCTTTTCCCACGTAAGGAATTGATTTTGTAGCTGTGGACCTCTCTCTCCCATTCCCCCTCTCTCTGTCCCTACCTGCCATCCACCCATCCATCCATCCATCCATCCATCCATTCTCTCTTCTCTCTGTCTCTCTCTCTCCTCTCTCTCTCTCGTTTTTCTTTGTCTCCTCTTCCCATCTGTTCCTTCCTTTCCTTTCTTCCTTCCTTCCTTTCTCTCTCTCTTTCTTTCTTTTCCCCCTTCCTTTTCTTCTGTTCTATACTTTCTTCCATCTTCTCTTTCTATTTCTTCACTCTCTACTTTGCTTTTTTTTTTCCTCTTAACACCAGCTTCCCCTAAGTCACTAAACTTCCCAGGCTGGCCTTGAACTCAGGATCCTCCTGCCTTAACCTCCATGAATGCTGGGATTAGAGACATTCATGACTATGCTTGGCTTTGAAAGATTAATTGTTCAGTGAGTGCTTTAGCCCTGAGATATCCCTTTCATATTATTCAGAAATGATCCAAAATGTTGTGAAAAAAAATTCAGGAAGTAAAAATATAGCATAAATTTTAATACTAAAATTTAAAGTTTTAAGACAGATCAGAACAAAAAGGTGTGAGATTATTCTCTCTTTTTTTTGTATTTTTGGGAAGGGTCTACAGAGTGTTCAGGGTTTCACTACTAAATCAGACTCATAGTGATCCGCCTGTATACAGCCTTCCAAGAGTTGGGATTACAGGCATGCGCCACCACACCCAGTCTAAATTCCTGTCTCAAAGCGCCCTGGGAACAGGGCCGGCACTGCAGGCTGGGGCTATTTGGCTGGCCCTGAGATTATTCATATAGTTTCTCAAATACTTAGCCATTTTGGAGCCTCACAACAAAAACAAGTGAAATGTGTTTTTTTCCTACATAATAGCATGGAAGAAAAGACCAACAAACTAAAATTGCATAATGAATGATATAAACATCTAAGAAATTATTTCTAGATAGGACTTTGTAAACAAGTACGATATCTTTTATAATAAATATTGATTAAAAAGTAAAGCTGCATTGCAAGTTCACTGTTTTATGTAAATGAAAGTCATGCATGAAATAATGGCCTGAGTCACTGTTTCTGGTCACAATAAAGTCCATTTTAGCAAGTAAATTCCTTATGGCTTTATGCCTTTAACATTTTATGCCATAAATCATCATTTTAGCAATAACTAATTTTATATATATGCAAGTTGTATACATCCTTTGCTATTTGGAGTTATCCTTTCTATATTCAATTAGCTAATATAATATCTATAATTATATGAAAGTATAATAATACTTTATGCTATTTAAAAATTGACTCAGTATTATTTAGGTTAATTAATACTGTGTACATTATGTTAACATATAAACTAAGAGAAAGCCAATAGTCTTTAAAATTAAATAATTTAAATATGTATAATTTGTCTATATTGTATATTTTCATTAGAAAGTGACTTACGAAATATTTTCCTTATTTCATGATGTGATTTATCAAGTAAATCATGCACTATGGGAAATATATTTTTTCTCTGTAAATAGGATTCGAATTCAATAATGCCTTTTACATCTGCTAGGATTTATCTGTTATTCATTTGTTTATTCAAATTTTCATGCTTTTCCTGAATAATATCACTTTTAAAAACTGTGTAATTAGCAATATTTGACAATCATTTGTTGATGTATACCACTGTTAATCAGTTATCTTCTTGCAAATGTTTCCAGTTTTTAAGTTTCATTTATGACAGTTTGGACCACCTATTTATATATTTCATTGACCACTTTCCTGGCTGATATTTTGCATCCTGGTGTTAGTTATATTCAAGGCCAAAAGCATTGAGTCTTTTTTGTTTCCACATATACGATCTATATTGTTGCACATAGTAGTTGTGCAGGTCAGCTTGTCTATTACTGAGCCAAAATGTCAGACACCTGCTATTTAAAGGACAAAAATCCCTTTTGGTTCACTCTGTCAGTGGGGTCAGTCCCTACAGCTGGTTCCAAGACAGAAACAGCACAGTGGTGTGGCCTGGCAAAGGAACGCTTTCAAGTCCTGGCAGCAAGCAAGCAGTGGCAACAGGGAGGGGCTAGGGACAAGAACACACCCCTTTAGGGGACTCAGGCTCCTCCTGCAGCACATGAGACTTTTGGGGAATATCCAGACCTACACCATACTAGTAGTCATTCAGTTAATGTTGACTGAAAACAAGAAAAAGGAGCATACTCATGATCATAGAATTCAGAATTTCATCCTCAAAAACTAACCATAACACAAGACACAGAATAAACCACACATTCCTGTTACTCATGAACGTAGATGTAAGCAACCTCAATGAAAATAGTTTACAAATTCATCACCACCAAGCTGGGCTATTCCCAAGAGTTGTTGTAACAATTAAAACTAAGTCACTGAATTCACTGATTCAACAAATTAAAATAGAACCATAATATAATCATCTTAGTACTGCTCATCACAAAATCTCACTGCAAAACTAAACACACAGGACCTTTCTCAATATGATGAAGAACTCCTGTAGAAGACAGACAGTTGGCATCCTACTGAATGGTGAAAAGAAAATGCTTTTCTTTTGATGAGGATAAAGGGGGATGTCTATCTTCCCTCTGAGCATCTTACTCATTGCGTTGGAAAGGGAGAGGGAGACAATATAGAGACTGGAAAGAGGGAGAAGGAAAATTGCTTTTATTTGGAGAAATATGTATTTGCTTACATCTAAGCAAATTTTGAGAAGTGTCCAAATTTATTGAGAGCAGATGAATTTAGTGAGGTTGCAGGACAGAAGATCAATACAGAAAAGTCACATGTTTTTTATCCACTACCAATAAAACATTAGCAAATAAAATTTAAAAAATATTACAGTTACATCAAGAATAACGCACACATGAACCAACCAGATAGCTCAGCAGACTACAGTGCCTGCTTAGGTAGGTGCAGGAACCAGAGCCACACCTGCCCTGCCCCCTGAGACATAACTGAGACTGGGCATGGTGGTGTGGGCCTGTAATCCCAGCACTTGGAAGGCTGAAAAAAGAGGATCACTATGAGTTCTACCTGTATAGTGAGACCCTGTAGACCCTGTACTAAATACGAAAAAGAATACCACTCACTTTAAAATATTAATTTAACAAGATATAAGCAAGACATTTGCTGTCATATTCATAAGGTAACTGATAGAAATGTTAAAAAGACCTTTAAAATTGGACAGATGTGCCATGGTCACTAGCTGGAATATTCAATGTTGTTAAGCTGTCATTTCTACCCAAGTTTCTTTATAGGATCAATGCAATCTTAATCAAACTCCCAGCAGGCTAATTCTCTATGAAGAAATGGATAGATGATGCTAAGGTATTTGGATATGCATGGGAAATAGCCTAAAACAAAATAGCCAAAGCATTAAACTAGCCCACATGCTTTGGGAAGAAGTAAAAGAAAGTTGGAGGACTCACTTCACCTGATTTTTCCCAAATCGTGGATACGTGATTTTGGCATAAATATCACTACAGCAAAGTAAAGGTGCAGAAATACTTTCATTCATACATGATAAGTTAATTTCTAATATAGTTGCCAGGGTAACACAGAGAAACTGTGGTTCTTTCAAAAAATTGTTCTGGAGATGTTTGATCTCCTTTTGTATAAAATGAAAATTAAAAAAAGAAAGAAACTTCTACCATGACTTATAGCTCATAAGTTATTTCAAGAAGTTCGAAACTGTAAAACTAGAGGGAAACATAGGAGAAATCATTGAGATTTTGGATTAAACAGAGATTTCTTGGGGGCCAGAAGACAGCTAAGTGAAATAAGGGCTTGCCTGGCAAGCACAAGGTCTTGAGTCCGATCCCTGGCACTGCCCAAAACAAACAACAACAGTAAAAAACAGAAACATTTTTATATTGTGTTATATAACATGTACCATAAAAATAATAAACTTTATTAAAATTGAAAATGCCTTTGAAGAAACAACTTAATCTGTAATGCTGCTGTGAAACACATACAATGTTAATGAGTAGACATTATTTGCAAAGGCATATAAATAAATATATTTGCAAAGGCATATAAATAAATATATATGCAAAGGCATATAAATAAATATATAAATAAATAAATATATATGCAAAGGCATATAATAAAGATTAGTATGTGGATTGTTCAAAGCATACTTATAATTGAATAGGGTAGTCTTTTAAATATAATTTTAAAAATTTGGATAAAAACTTCACCAAAGACTATTTGCTCATGATAAATAAGTATATGAAAAATACACTCAGAATCATTGGTCATAATGGAAATGCAAATTGAAAGCACTTGAAGTCCCTAAAATGACTAAGATTAAAGAGTGTTAATGTCAAGCATTGAAGAGATATGGAATGATTAGAATTCTTACAAGTTGCTGGTATCACAACTTAGGAAAATTATTTGGCAGTTCAAACATTCACTGGCCATGTATTTTATTTCATTTTGCGCAGCTGAAACAGAAAAATACAGACCGGATAATTAATAACAAGTGACAGGGTCGTTTCTCATATGTTGAGGCTGGGCGGCCCAAGATGAAGGTGCTGCACCCAGCAAGGGCATTCTTGTGGGAGAGTGAAAGAGGACTAGAGAAGGGTAGAGAAAAGAACAAGAGGAACTGTAGGGAGAGAAACAAGGAGGAGACCAGCTCCTTTTTTATACTGAACCTACTCCTGTGATAACTCTTAATCTGTTTAGGAGCATGGAACTCTGAAAGCCTAACCAACTTTTAATACTGTTAGCAGCAGTTCAATTTCAGTAGGAATTTTGGAGGGAGCATGTATTCAAATTTGTTGCAACATATGACAGTCACACATACTACTTACCCAAGAAAAATGAAAATATATGTCCACATAAATACTTATACCCAACTGTTCATTGCTGCTTTTATTTTTTTTTATTCTTTTTTTTTTGTATTTTAGGGAAGGGTCTACAGGGTGCTCAGGATCTCACTTCTAGATTGCACTCATAGAGATCCGCCTGTGTTCAGCCTCCCAAGAGCTGGGATTACAGGTGCGCGCCACCATGCCCAGTCTCAATTGCTGTGTCAGCATGCCCTGGGGGCAAGGCCAGCACAGCAGGCCTGGGAATCAAACCCCCGGCCCCTGTGCCTGCTTTCTGGCACTTTTATCCGGTGAAGTATTTGGCTGGCCCTTTTGCTTCTTTTAGAAAAAAATAAAAATTAAAAACAGCCCACATTTCTGTGAACTACAGACTGATCGTTGTTGTACATAGAATAGTATCCTAGTAAGTAAAATCAGGATACCAAACTGCTAATCTAAGCAACAACATGGGCTGATCTCAAAAGCATAGGTCTCAATTAAATAAGCTAGAAATAAAAGTATACATAATGTATGATTCCGTTTATATGAAATTCAACAAAAGCCATAGCTTTAGTGACAGGGACCAGCACAGCAATGAATCTTTAGGGCCACGGGGAGCCCAGGGCAGATTCACTTGTAGAGGTCTGACATTTTTTGGGTAATTCAAACCAAGGGTTTTATATCTTGGTCTCCACAGTGATTATGCATAATGGATTTTAAAAACTTATTGAAGGGCTGGCAATATAGCTCAGTGCCCTAAGTGCTTGCTTAGGTAAGTGCAGGTTAGGGGTTCAATCCCTGGCAACACATGCCACACCTGAGTCCTGGCGTGGTAGGGCATTAATCCCAGCATTAGGGAGGCAGAAATCAGCAGGATTACTATGAGTCCGAGTTGCATAGTGAGACCCTACACAAAGGGGGAAAAAAACCTCAAAAGAAAACTTATTGAATTATTTAGTTAAAAGGCACTGCACCATATTTCATGTAAATTATATCCCAATAAATTATCTCTGCTATTAATTTATTTGTTACTTCCTTTAATGGAAAACACACTTTTACCCTCTTCTGGGAAGATTTCAGATTTTTCAAAGTTTGAGGGAAACCCTTCAATGTTCTACAGTTTCATTACAGTGTATTAAGTTGTGAAATTTTTAATGTTGTTCACGTTAACTCTACAATCTCTGCCATTTTACATTCAGAAATCCTGGAAAACTTCAGTCCTACCTCTGTCTCTTCAAAGACCACTTCTCTCTTCTCTCTCTCTCTTTTTAAAAATTTTTTTCTAATGTATTTAGGACAGAGTTTCACTACCTAGATCAGACTCGTAGTGATCCTCCAGTTTTCAGCCTCCCAAGTGCTGGAATTACAGGCGCGTACCACCACGCCCAGTCTCAGTCACATTTTAGCTCGCCCCTGGGGGCGGGGCCGGCACAACATGCCTGGGATGGAACCAGGACCGCTGTGCTCCGCCTAAGCGGGTGCTTTAGTCCGCTGAGTTGTTTGGCCCGCCCTCTTGTCTCTTCTTATTCTCTCTTTACTGTTTGGATATGTGATGTTACATTTTATGTTTTCCTTTTTTCTTTAACTCTTACATATTTTCTGTTTCTTTGTTTTTCTAAACTGAACATTGAGTAATTTTTAAAAATATATATTCCAATTCTTCCTTAAGCTTATACTAATCTTTTAAAAAAAAAAAACTAATCTTTTTTTTTTCCTTTTTTTAAGAATACAAAATGGAAACAGAAAAAAGCAGTAGAAATGATACAAAATTTCACTAAACAAAGTAATAGGAATTCCACCATAGTTACTGTACTGCAACTCTGGAATTCACTGCTGTACTGTGATTTTATCTTCACATTAGTTGTTTAGGCTACTAGATATAAACATACAATATTGGTTTAAAGAAAAAACAAAACAATAACAAAAAAGTTATAAGAAATTCAAAAGAAAAAAATAAGAACAGAAAGAAAACTATGTTAAGCATTACTGCTCCTTTCAAAAGACAAGCAGAAATCAGCAGTACAATTATTATCCCAACTATCCAGCATATGTACCTAAGTTTATCTTTCCCCCTACTTTCTTTTGTCCTTTTCCTCATCCAGGTTTTTCCTTACTGTTGAACAAATTGTTTCCTTTTCATAATATCTATTGTACCTTACTAATGTTATTTACTCCACTAATCTGTTTTTAACTCACTAGCTTAGTTACATATTTAATTTTCTTTGATTTTTCACATATCTGTCACTTATAATAGTCTTCTTTACTCCTGTTTTAAATTCCCTTTATGATTTGTAATATTTAAATATGTACAGTTTATATTCTGCACTTGAAAAAATGCAGTACTTTAAGTCCTTGGAGGATCTAATTCTACTGTTCAGTCTTTATCAAGAGTTAGTAGAGCCAGGGAGATGGCTCAGTGGAATAAACACTTCCCTGGCAAGCGCAAGGGCCTGAGTTCAATCCCTGGTTCTGAAAAAAAAAAAGAGTTAGTAATGGCAATTATTTCCTTATGAAATGTGTTATTTTGCATCGTGAACTTTTCCTGGGATTGGGGCTTATAGAAAATTTGCCTGTTTAATTTAAAGGATAACCGAAGAAACTTATATTTGCCTCTGCCAGAAGGGCAAGGCTGATTAAATCATTTCTCGTACCACACAAGTAGTATGAATTTGAACCCCAAACTCATTGAGAACAAAATATGGATTTTTATGCAAAAAATATTTTCTCATTTAGAGTCAACAGTAGACAAGCAAGTTTCTTGATTCTTTCATTATGGCAGATCATCGTTGCCGATTCTCCCTCTGTGATAACAGAGAGGCCTTGATCTAACTCCTGATCGCGTGGTGCCCACACTTTTGGCTCCTGGTACCCTCAAGAAAATGAAAACTCAGGGCTCCAAGATGCAGGGACAGTAACATCCTCAGGGTAGCTACTGCTTTGGACAGCAATTAAAAAATAATCAATAGAATGGTTTGAAAAATAAATATGAATACCTGTAGTCAATCATGAATATCACTAATACAAGCTACCTAAATTAACTATGTGTGAAACACTTTCAATAAGATTTTATTTTCTTCCTGTGCTCCCAAGAATCACATGATCTGTGCTTTTGTATTCAACTGATGACAGATGAAAGATGCAGAGACTTAAAATCACTGTTTTCAAGGTCAAATCAAATTGGAGGCAATCTTCTTCATTCCATTTATAAGACCTATGTAACTTGTCTTGTTAATAGTACTTTTTAAAAAACAGGTATTTAGAATACCATCCAGAACTCTTTTTGACTGTCAAAACTGAAATTATTTGCAAGCCATAGATACATACAACCTTGTAGGCTGACACCCCACTTAATGTTAAATTACCTAAAGGATTATCTTGTCTTTCTTTTATGTGAATTCAGGAGAACAAAGCTATTTAAAATTCCTTCTGTTGAGAAATTCTATTAAGAGCATTGTATTTCTTTGGCAGCCCTAAAAGAAACTAGCCCAATATTTTAACATCATATTTTTAAAGCTACTTTGAAATACTTTTTATAAAGATAGATTGAAACCTAAGAAATAGAATATGTGTTATGCAAATGCTGTCAATTTTACCAAAGTTCTTTAACTCAAAGAATTCTTTTGTACCTGTGTAGTGTGGAGGTAAAGCTTTGTGTATTAGCATGGCAACATTTAAATATGCAAAAAGTAGTAGGTGAAATCATGAATACATTGTGCTTCCACCTACTACTCTCTGCATATTTGAATATGCACTAATAGATAGTGTTTTATATATAAATATTAGAGTGTCTCAAAAGGAAGTATGTATGAAAAGAAAAAAAATTATTTGCATTATTAATTATAGTCTATAGCCATAGCACAACTGTGAGGGAAAGGAAACTATTGAAGCATAGTTCAGGTAATTTTAAAGAGACTGATGTTAATAGATCTAAGTCTGAGCACATTCTGAAACAAAATGAAAGAAAATAATGGACAAAGAAAGACAATAGAATAATAAGCACTACTTACTGGGTTCTGACTCTGTATCAGAAATATATTCAAGGCTTTACCTAGAACTATTCTCAACTATAAAAAGATCCATTTAGCAGGTTTTTTGTATGTGCTGCTTTTATCTACTGAATGAGTTTTTGAGTTAGATACTCTTTATCACCTAGTTTATAAATGAGGAAATTGACAGCGTTACTGAGCTTCCCACCATCACATAAGCTTGAAAGTGTTAATTCCTATATAAAAGACAATGTAGAGTAAGTCCCCTGTTTTAAGATGTTTACCTGACTACAAAACCTTTCTCTCAGTCCAGTTTGTCTTCTTTCCTTTTCAAGCTGGGCCAAATACCAGTAACTTGCACTAGATTACTTGGGAGTAATAGTATCAATAATAAAACTAGTTTAGTTTGTTTCTAGAATCTGTGTACTTTCCACTGAATTTTCCAGAATCTTTCACTCTTTGGTTAGTCATTCATTTGCTCACTGATTTAACAAATACTTGTTTAGCACTTTGTGTAATATGTTCTTCTGGGCTCTGGGCTTACTCTATTGAACTGAATAAGAAAAGCAAAGTTCTGTAGGTTGCATTCTAATAGGGAGAGATGGAGAAGCAAACCCGTAGATACACACTGAGGTGTGGGAGTTGCCGTATAGAGAAATAAAGCCTTGTAAGTGGCTAGAAAATAATGGGATAAAGGATCGACTTAAATTTTTTAGGTGAGATAATCAGTTCAGAGGAATGTATAACTGTCACTGGTCCTTTTAGGGTGTTATTGTTTTCTTCTACGAGGGTCTTGACTCCATGGTTCAGAGCACACTGAAACTCAGCCTGAGTTTTATGTCACTCTCTGGTTGTTAGAAGATGAAGTGTGACTTACCATTCATTGTAGAAATGATTTTGCATTTGGTTTACTTTATAACTTGTAAAAGATTTTTTCCCCCACAATCAAAGAATGTAGTCTGTCTGTCCAGTTCCTGAAGCACTTTCACTTCCAGCACTGAAACTCCAATGTGCTGATGAAGAAAATCTTATTTTAATCATTAATGTTGCTGTTTATGTTCTCATGATTAGTTATCTGGCTTTACTGAGAAATGCTGTCCCTTACTATTTCTGAGCCAGTGCAGACATGAACAATCAATCAGGATTTTTACTAACAAAGCTTCTTGATGTCCTCAGAATTCTCCATCTAGTGCTCTAGGTAGTACCAACTGAACATTTGAAGTTGCTGTGAGAGCTGAGCCGAATTTAGTTCTTTACTGGTAACTTTCCCAACAAAGAAATTCATATTGAATCAATTTGAAAGGCTCAAGAAGGAAGAGGCAAACAAGACTCAGGGCCTTGGGTTTCTTGCTGCCCTCCCAATCCAAAACTCTGCATGCACATGTTAGAAGACTGCAGAAACCCGCATTCCTGTGATCTAGTGAGACAGCCCTAGACACTCTGAATATACATATGTATACACATGCATGCACACAGTTGTTCACAGTTATCCATGGGTAATACTGTGTAGTCTAAGACGTCTTCCTACCTCCCATGAATGCATGAATTGTAATAGTAACAAGCTCTGTTTTTCCTGCATATACAACCTATGATCCTTGAATGGTTATTTGAAGAGAGAAAATTGGAAATTGTTTTCTTTCCAAGTATTTGTCCAAAATACCATCTTAATAAGGTGGACAAACAGTTGAATTTATTGGCAAATTGTTTCTGCATTTCTAACAAGTATAAGGGTCTTTTCTTTCTCATTAATACTTGATGTGGACTATTAGCTCTTAGAGATAAAAGTACTGATGTCAAGAACTAATTGGTTTAATAGAATGCTTATATTACAAAGTCTATGATGGTAAAATGTGTTCAACTTGAGTTTGCTTTTCTCTGAGAAGCTGAAAACCTTCTTTTCAGTAGTAATTAAAAATAAACAGCAGTCATTAACATACTGTGGGGTTCTAATGACCACAACTTTGCTTACTCTCATGAATGACTTACTGATCTAAAGCAAAGTAATTCAATGCTGAAATTATCTTGGAAATTAAAAACCATCCAGATAATGAATAGTTTCAATTTCTATAGCACCAATTTATGTGTAGTTTTCATTTTTATGTATTCTAAAACTGGCTAGGGATTCCACATCGAAGAAGAGAAGGTTGTGCTCAGTTTCTAAACTCATTATTCCTGGAATGATATTCACTCACTCATTCATCCATTCATTCATTCATTCATTCATTCATTCATTTTTCAGCAAACATTTATTGAAAATCATCTTTAGGTTAGGCATTTTTCCAGGGTGTTTTAGAGTGAGAGAAAGAAAAATGTAGAGCAGTCTGTACTCAGAAAAGGAATTATTATTTCAGGATTGAGATGATATTTTATTCTATTTCAATCCCTTTTTATAAAAATTATTGAATCAAAATTTAATATAACCAATCCTGTGTTATTGGACATTTAGGAAAAATGATTTGAGGGGCTCTCAAAACCCCAAATTGACTATCTTTGATAACAAATGCTTGTCTATCTTACTAATTATTTCTTTAGATTGGAATTCTATAAATAGAACAATTAATTCAAAGGACATGAACATTTTAGTCTCTTAAAATTTACCAAAATAGATCTAAATTAGAAATATAAGTTAAAAGTTGTATCATTTTATCTCACCACCCACACTGTGTGAGTCTTTCTTTCCTTTCCTTGCTAGCCTAAAGAATATAAAATGTTCCGTCAAATATGTATCATCTATCACCGATCTTTAAATAATTTAAAATTACTAATTTTGTTTTTTTGCTTTTAAGGTTACTTTAGTGCTGATTAAAATCTTTCAAATGATGTTGTATCTATCTCACAAGAAAGCATGTAGATTATTTTTCTTCCTTTTCTTATAATAAATCCTGAATTCTAGAGTAAGAGGTTATGAAGTGTTGTCTGTTTGAGAAGTTGAACTGAGACAAGAAGATGTTAAAAAAAATAAATGCATCTGTATTTTGTTAGCATCTATTGAGTTTCAAAAGTACATATTTAGGATATTGTAGCTAATTAGCAAAACATTCTATTGTAGCTAATTAGCAAAACATTCTATTTGCTGCACATTCTATTTGAACACAAAAATCCTACTTGTAGAAATTTTAAAAATATTGTGAATAGGTTTATAGTAACCTAGCTACATCTTACTTAACAATGAAGCTATATACCAGATATATGGTTAACCTTTCTGTTATATCTTTTATATCATTTCAAACATTTTGTTTTAACTAGTATATGTTTGTGGTACGTGATAATTACATTCCTTGTAGGAAGTTGATGCATGTAGGTCCTAATTCTTTTTCATTTTCTTCGTTTCCCATCCCTCTTCCTTCATTTCATCTCTTAGCCCCCTTTCCAGATGAAAAAGGCCTATCTCTCTATTGCCTATTATTGGGCCTTTGTTTGTAGTTCCTGTATAAGAGACATCATGTGATACTTTTGTGTATCTGATTCATTTCACTTAATGCTGTGGTCACTTTTCATTAAGGTACATCCATTTCCCCAAAATGATTCAGGTCTACTGAACATATCATCTCTGCCCTTCCTGAATTTGTATGCTGAGCTGTTGGATTTTCTTTTTGTCCTTGTCTCAACGTCTACCATGTTTATTCCTAGAACTATGGGACACAAAAACCGGTATGTCCAAGTTCCCCGTGGTCACATGTGGGTGGAAGGTGACCATCATGGACATAGCTTCGACAGTAATTCTTTTGGACCGGTGAGTAACCTTTCACCCTATTGCCAGTGCAGATGCTTTCGAATGTGAGACCAAAAGTCTAATTATTTTACTGAGGCAATTAGGCCAAGACAGATTGGGAATTTTATAGTGAATAGGTTACATTCAAATAATTCCTTTTAAATATCATACATAGATATATAAGCTGTCATAGCTGTTTGTGTTTATCTCTGGGTGTGTGCATGTGTGTGTGTGAGCACATATTGATGCCTCTGTACTCATTGCTAATTGGTTCATAAGTGTGAACAGTCCCCAAACTATGAGTGAACACATTGTTTTGGCTAGAAAGGTCAGGGAGTCAGGAGGCTTGGGGGTCAGATTCCACCGAAGAAGTACCAGCACAGAATGTTTTGTGGCGAGAACTGAGTTAGAAGAGTTGCTAAACAGTTGAGTACCAAGTATGATGGTACTGAAAGCAGCTTCCAGCTGTCAGACTGGTCCCACTTGAAAGAGCTTTATTTTCCCCATAAGAATTCTTTATAGCTGTGTTTACAGCTAATGGTTAGCAGATACAATATGTAAAGACATAGGCATCAATTTTCTAAATCATTAGTTTAAAATGCAAGAGTTTTAATGATCATAGGTGTTTGAGGAGGCAAACTTTACTTCTGCTCTCCTTAGTTGCCACTTCGACCTAAGAGTTAAATTGATCAAAGACAGATTAAAAAGGGGGGGAAAAAGCCATATAAATTTAATCTAAGCTTTATATGGAATAAGAGTTCTCATACAGAAATGAAAAATGGAAATTATAAGCTTTTCTTGCAGCTGGGCATTTTCAAGTGCCTTAAACTTGAAGTAATCTTTATGGCAGAGTGGCGTCTTTTGGGGTGGTATGTGCTGCCACCCTTGTTTAAGTAACATTTTTAGCATTTTAATTTATAGCAGGAGTGCACACATACCATGGTCATGCTTATAGTCCTTAAAATATGTGACTAACCTGACACTGTATGGATTGTTTCATTTCAAATGCATACAAACCTTTTCTGTTTTTGAATTCCCATAGTAAATCATTATGTAAAGTAAAGAATCTTTTAGTTAGTGGCAACTGTACCTGAATTTAAGTTATCTAGTCTGTTGAAAATCTTGACCTGACCATTACATTTTCTGAATGTTGTACATATGTACATTGTTATAGTTGTACAGCATAATAGCATAATAGTGAATGCATTTAAATTTATCCTATGGCATCATCTAAAAAGAAACATAGGGCTGGCCTGATAGCTCAGTGGACTAAAGCACCTGCTTAGGCAGAGCGCAGCAGCTGGCGTTCAGTGCCTGGTGTGCTGTGTCACCAGCCTGCCCCCGTGGTGTGCTGAGACAGTGATTGAGACTGGGTGCGGTGGCACGCACCTGTAATCCCAGCTACTGGGAGGCTGAACACAGGCGGATCACTAGGAGTACAATCTATGTAGTGAGACCCAGTAGACCCTATAGATCCTGTCCTAAAGACAATAAAAATAATAAAATAATAAAATTAAATGTCAAATTTTATTAGAATGAAATGATTTCTTCAATATATCTGCATGAAAGTTCAGTAATATTGTCAATACAGCAATAGAGCTGGATGGAATAAGTGTATGATACAAGGTAGGAGATAATAGACGATTACTCATAGTTTCCTTTTTCTAGTTATAAATATAATTACAAGCCTTCTGAGGCTTTTACTTACCTATGAATTCTAATTATGCAGAAACATAATATTTGTGAAATATACCAAAGGTGAGACAAAGACTGAAAGCGTTGGAATTATTTTATGTCACTTATAATGTAGCACAAGTGTTTATTATCAGAAAATCTAGTAAAAATTTGAAAGTGAAAATAAGTTATCTAAAAGCAGTTATATTTCTCTTGCATAAAAGACAAAACTTATTTTTGCATCAACTTGTTGGTGAAGTTCATATTAAAGTGTTAGTTTATTTTGGTTGCGTTTGATTGGTTAGAATAGAGATTGTGAAATGAAGTGTTAAACGTTATTTTGCTGTCAATTCTGAGGCATGTGTTAGGTACTAATAATGATTTCCTAAAAGTTGAGATTGGTTTGCATTTTATTCTCAATTATTTAGGTGTAATGTTATCCATAGATTAATATTTCTCTCACTTGATTGTATTCTCTATACCTTCTTTGGGATAGAAAAGGATGGAGTAGCCATCATAATCCAGGACGCTGGGACCTGACATGACCCTTGCTGCGTGTCCTTTGATCATGCAGCTCTTGGAAGGCCCCACTTACGCTGTATACTTAACAGTGATATTTTGAATTATTTAACTATGAATATAGCCATGAAAGTGTATCAGATGTGGAAATCCCATCACTTATATCTTTTAAAAAAGAACAAAAGAAAAAAATAGCATGTGAAGGGCAATCTCGTATCTATTGCAAGAATGTGCAGCACGCAAGCAAGCACGGATATACTGCCTGTGGTGCTCACTGCCATTTGTGCTATATTCGTCGTGCAAATCTGTCATTTGGTATAACCTGAAGCAGGGATTTAAGTCAGAGGCACAAAATTACTTGGAAGTGTATTGATTCTTTTCTTTTAAATGGGCAAAAAATGTTTTTTTTTTCTTCTTCTTTTCTTAAAATTTTATTGAGAAACAAATAGTAATGAGACAGTTGC